>JABFQC010000928.1:0-22211 GCA_022817085.1 Psilanteris sp. ZL-2020
CTTATAAATAAAAAAAACCAAAAAAAAAAAAAAAAAAAAAAAAAAAAAAAAAAAAAAACACGAAAACAAAAAAAACAAAAAATAAATAAAGATAGAAAAAATTATATAATAATTAAAATTACATTTTTAAAGACAAATTAAAATTAAGGATTTTATATATTATATATTTATTATATTTTATATAATATAAAATAATAGATAATTTATATATTAAGGATACATTATACACTATATTAAAATGTTAGTGGTTTTTTTTATTAAATTCTAACTCATATTTTATTGTAAATATGATACCATATTATCACTTGAAGATTAATTTAATCAAATAATAATTAATTTAATAAAGTATATCATTGTTAAAAACATCACCAGGTAAATTTATCTTCTTTGAAAAAATAAAATAAAAAAAAAAATTCGAGTATATATTTAATTTTTACAACTCAAATTTATTTTTGATTAAAATAAATAAAATAGAGTATAATTGCAAAATTGAAACAAATAAAATCATATATTATGTAAGAGTATAGTACATATAGATGCACTCATTACAAAAGAAATATACTGCATAAGATTCTAATATTTTAAATACAAAAGATTCAAACCTAATCTATTGAATACTTTTTAATATAACAACAGGGTATCTTTAGCATCAAGCCATTGAGCCAAGGGTCGAGGAGTTGCAACATGACACTCTGTTTTTAAATTTTTGATACAGAACCTAATTTTGCTCTCTCTTACTTGATTATATATTATTATTATATAGAATAAGTTTCAATTACTATTGAATATAGTATTTTTTATTATGAATTACTTTATTTCTCTCTTAGTGGTTATCTACTCAATTTTTATATAATTTAAAAATGTTATAATATATCTTTTAATAATTATAATTAACATTTTTGATTGTTTTTTTTTTACTTTTTTGAAGAATATTATTCCATAATAAAAGTGAATATTTATATTTAATTGTTAACATGAAAACATAAGTTGTTTTCAAGAAGACAAAACAACTGCATGTGTTATCACATCAATAATTCTATTTTACAATTAAAATTTGTAGTATAATAATTTTCTCTCATGTTCAAAAAAGGGTATGAAATATTTATAATTTACATGTAAGTTATCTTTCATTATTATAATGAGAAACATTAATCCTGTTTCAATAAATTTAGAGAAATCCCTTAATCAATAAAATTATTTCAGATGCTGTCTCGCAAGTATCATGGGCAAGACGTAGTGAAGCTAGCACAAGAAGTCACATAAGTGATCGTGCATCATTGATATCATCGGTACCAGCGGCTATTGATGGAGATGTGAAGTTAACACCTCAACAATATGGTGTTTTAGGTGAGTCACATACAAAATTTGCTTGAACTAACAATGTTGTTATTACAATTGTATGTTAGAATCATATCCCTTAGTTAACAATATAATGTTAAATAATGCATTACTTAAATTTGTAAGATTTATATTTGTAATTAATAATAACATTTATTGAAGTATTTGATTAAAGCAATTGAGTGTATTCATATGTACTCAAATCATTATAAAATATATATTATATTGAAATTTAAAGGTTTATATACTATTATTTAATATTCAAATTTTTATACTTATAATAATAAAACTGTAACAATATTTAGCAGTCAAATATATAATTTATATTGTACAATTTTTAAAATAGTGATTTAACGTTTATAATAGGAACACTTCAATGGAAAATAAAACAACTTCTTTAGAGCATGAATATTTTATTTAGAAAATAACGATTGACAGTCGAAAGTTTATAATATTTAAAGTCTACATTGCATTACAACAACAGTAATTTCAATGCATTGTTTTCCAATCACAAGCAAATGCTAATCCTGAGTGTACGTAATATACTCTTATACGTACCTTCTCTGTTAATAGTATTATCTCAGATCCATTATGGAAAAAGTAAACAAAGTTGTACAAAATGCAAGTAGAATTTTATCTTTATTTTTATTTGTGCTGTAACAATTACTTTATAAAGGACAAGCACTTCTTTATCCTTCAAGGCACCGTTCGCATAATTAAATTTAGCGAACGATTTCTCAACTCTTTGAGTGCCACAATATCGTCCTTTCCGTAGAATCAAACTTATGATTTAAAGCGATCCAATTAGCAAAAATATAACGCGAATAATATATTCGGGATAAATTTAGACAATAAGCAATCTTTATATACACTGCTTTTTTTAATATTTACATTATAATGTACAACGTAGTCAAGTAAGCGACATATATAGAGAGTTCTCTAGTTTCAAACCAATACTATCGTTCGCCAACAAACAAATTGGAAACATGGAATTGACACTAAAGAAGGCATCATACTCTCTTGTATAAAGTAACATCAAACAAGTTTCAGAGGACAGAGTATATATAAATAAATAAATATATTTATTTATTTATTTATTCATTAATGAATATATTATATTTATCTTTATTTAGTATATTTCTTTTTCATTGGTATGTGTATATAGTATTATAGGTAAGCTTGAGGATATATCGTAAAGAATGAAATTTTGTTCTGCCGAAGTGTTTATATGTAAAAAGATATCTTTTTGTTTGCCGTTTCATTGCAAATGTGTGATCATAGTAACTTTTTATTTGATTTGTTTTAATTGTGTCTGAAAATGCAACCACAGTCTACGCTTTGGCAAATAACTTTATTTCTATTCTCGGAAAGTATAACCTTGCTTGAAATTTGTTTTTTCATTAACAGTGTTTTTTATCACAAATTCGTTATTAATACTCGTCATTCAACGTCAACATGAAGTCATAAACTAATATTAAAAAACAAGAGATTTACACATGTTCTTTAGTTTAACGAAATTCGGAAACATTAGTTTTAACTGTTATCAGAACTACGGTTCGTTAAAATAACTGTGTGTGGGAGTTGATTTTAATCTAAATTATAATGTAACAATTCATTACATCTAGTCGTGACTCGGTTCGGTCACACTTTTATGTACATATTAATGCCTTCATCGAAACGCACAATGTCCCAAAAGATAATTAATTCAAACAAAAATTTCCAATTAACATTTTGTCCGTTAATTTTATCCTAAAGTTCTAAACTGGTGCGCGAAAAATAATTTGTCGATTACAAGATTGGTTTTTGTTTTTCGACAACGACACGTGTACTCTAGGAAACTGTAAGCCCTGTCTACAAATTACTTATATACTCTACTCTTACAAATCTTACAAACTTCTAAAATTATACCGTATTCTCAAAAATATAAGCTTCATATGTGTTCGCGCATTTATTCTTTCTTTTTCTTTTCATTTTTTTTATTTTCATTCCTTTTATCATTTATTTTATTTTCATTTCAGACTATTGCCTACTGTATGTTAATGTTCAAAATAATTCTCTTTCATTTGGTTGTACATTTTATAGAAATGTAGACAAGGGTTTCAAGGTAAGCTTTCGGGAATTGAATGCAGTACTTGAAAGTTATAATTGGCAAAGGCATATGTCTGAGGAGTTTCGTTTGCTTGTCCACGCTGAAAAAATATTCAGAGAATTTTGCACAATTGGTATTTAATTTACAAAAATTTTGTTGCTTTGTCATATAGGTTACATGAAAAACACCGATATTTCATCTAATTAGTTCAGGTAATGTGACTGAAGCATAAACAAAAGTTGAACATTTACTGAAATACTTTTCTAAAAAAAAAAAGAAAAATAAATAAAAGTCCTTGGTGCGAAGTCTAGGAGTATCGTGAAGATAATTACATTTAGTAGCATTTTAGGTCCAACACTACATATTTCACATGATGAACCGACAAGAAATCAAAATTATAAGAAATACTGAACTGAGAAGAAGAAATGAATCTGAAATTATATTTACAATATATAGATATAAAGTCAGAATTGTTGTCACTGAGTAATTAGGAGTTGAGATACAGAAACAGTATTTAAAAGTCAAGGAAGCAAAATTAGAGAAAGATCCAACCAATGGCAGACCAATACTTAACAGTATAAACGAGATGATGATTAAAAATGATCAAATCAGAAAACAAATGAGTAAGGTCGTGTCAACAAAAATCAACCGCAAGCGGTTAAACGTAAGTTTGTATGTGATTATGACTTAAGCGATGGTATTATTGTGGATATTAGAGAAGCAATTGTGCACGGATTGGAATTTGTACTTTCTGAGACGTTAACATTTATTAATAGGTTCTATCGAGAGGACAAAATTGTGTCTCTCTATGAGAGAAATATTCGAACCAGAAGAAATACAAATTCTGTACGTTGGTAATAGTGTGCAGGTTGCTTTTAGCTGAAAATTTCACATACAATTGACTACTTTATGAATTGAAGTTTGAGTAATCTGCTCGGTATCAAATTATCAAAATCTCAGCGACATTATTGCGCGTTTGTGAGCGAGGTCGATCTGAATAATAAGCGTTACAAAAACATAGAAATTAGAGCTAATTAACGCAATATTAATTGCAACTTTATAGAAGACATATTCAAAGATGAAAATATTAGTATACTAAATGAGCAATAAAACTCTGCAAAGAAATGAAAATATTTAGGAAATAGACTTCAGTGTTGTAACGACTGTGCGTCGTGGCGTTTAATGAAATAAATATCAGTGTAGCTGTATCAGCAGTAAGTGAGACATCAGATGGAACATACGACAAGGATGGGCTTGACGTTAACTATTATAACAAATTAAGTGAGTCATTGAAAAGGGAAATGAATGATTTGTATGCAATGCTGTGTCAATTATTTGAAAAGACTGGACCGCGTTTATTTCATATATTAAAAAATAAGCGTTGCCGATGACGTGTTCACCCTGCTAATTCCCCTGCAAACTTTTTCAGCCGAACGCTAACCATCAAGACGGAATATAAACATACTCCGATCACTCATTTTTGGACAATGTAGAATATATCCGTCATGATCGCTTGTACTTGATACTCTGAGACTAGCTCATCGATTTTCTCTCTTTTTTTTATAAATTTCTCTCCCTAACCACTAAATATATATATTTATATTTATATATATATTTCTCCAATATACATTCATATATTATTTATTAATCCGACTTTTCTTCTGCAAGGCAAGCATGCCCGGCATCCCTGGTTACCTGCCGGGCATCTCTTCTTCTTTTGTTCCTTAAACTTCATTAATCGCTATACAAAAAATTCACAGCGACAAATTAATTAATCTAGTTTGTTTTGTGTGATTTAATTTTCTTCTTATTGCTGCTTTTGTTTGCCAATGCACTACGAATCTAAATGCTGTTTGCATATTTTGTTTGTTCTGTTTTGTCATTTTTGTATTTATCTTTCTGCTCTGAGAACTAATGATTTCATCTTTATTTACAGCCACTTCACGTGATCCTATTAACGCTCAAAGTCAGGATCAGGATGAGCGCGAGCGCAGGAACGAGGGGTCCTGTGCTCGAAGCCTCGGACCGGTCTTTCAGGGATAGCGGTCCTCCGTCTCCACTTTGCATGCCTAAATCTGTCTTCTTAGGGGACATGATCATGTTCTCATCAACTTCCTCATCTTTTGGCACCTTCTCATCAACACCGCTCATCAAAATAGGCGGCTGTGGTGCGCGTTTCGTCGTCGTTGTGGGCAAGACTGTTGTGGTTATAGTGGTTGCTTCGGTGGTCGTGGTTGGCGGGGGCGGCTCTGTAGTTGGCACCATGCTGAAGTTACTCAAGAAGTAAACCGGGCTAAGTTCTATATGCACGTCTGTCATGTTCTCATCGCTACGAAAGCCGTGGATTGAGCGAGTTCTGGTCGTCGAGTCTCTATAATGGGATATCAAATTGCCAGTGTAGAATACCTCCATTTGTGTGTAATTGCCCTTCAAGGTCACATTGACCGCAGTTCCGGGTTCCAGCACGACATTTACTCTGTTGGAAGTGATATAAATTTGGTCAGTAATTATGAAGCGTAATTGACAAACGTGACAGGTTGTAATTGAATATTGATTTAATTAGCATGAACTAACGATTGCGTTACAAAAGGTTAATGGAAATTTCCTGACATGAGGAGCTCTCGAGAGCATTCTTGGGGCTCCCCATGTCTTTTACGATTCATCATTGTTTGAACTGTTTTGTCGAGTGGCGTGTTAAAATTGATAAAATTAGATTAGAGTTTGACAAAGTACTCGATTGTTATTGCATAACTACATTTACCACTGATTATTCGTGTTCCATTTACTTCTTTATAACGCCGTATTTAAGGCCGCGAATTTTCTCGCGGTTCACTCTATAGGTGCACGTTTCATAAAAGATTACGAGCGCGTTTCAAGAGTCATTGACTTAATCCGCGTAGATTGACATACATATATAATAAAACAGTGATCTCATTCGCGCGAAACGAGTTGTCATTTGACGATGCATGCTTTCATTTGACGCAAATCAAACGATTAAGGTAAACTTACGTGTACAATTTGGTTTCGTTTCTATGATCTTTAATGCCCCATTCCACATTATGCATTTTTGCGCCATTCTGCAACGTAATCGAAGTGTTCAATCCTTTCGACATCGCGCGTACCTGGCCCCAGTACGTCGAGTAAGTGTAAGAATAAGCAATCGCTTCTGCCATCTTCTCAGACCGGAGTCCGGAATTTCTGAAGTTGGCCGTTCCGAGTATCCGCGGTTCCGACTTCACCACCGTTTTCTTGTTGTCGTTCCATTTAATTTGCGTCAAATCGTACTTGTAGGGCTCAATTTCAACCAGTATCTCACCCCCATCGAACAATTTTTTATGCTTGCCCTGCAACACCGTAAGAACAATTATTAAGCGCACGATCACTGCTAAAAAACTTATAATACGCGTGTCTTATTTAAGACACAAAGCGACTTAATTTAGACGCCCAAGTGTCTTAACCTAATGCATAATAGTTTGTATTAAGACACACTAAAAAAAATGGACCGTTGTTTTGACAGTCCGCACTGTACAGTCTGGACAATACAAAAATAGACTTCTGAACAAAAGCAATAGGCCTTTAAAAATAAAACAAAATAAGTCTGGACAATTGCTACACTCTTAGAAATAATCCATTTGACGTAAAACTTTAATATTTTGGAACAAATTAAAAAAGGACAGAAAACATATAAACACACAAAATAAACGAAGTCAGGGTGAGTAAATCTATTTTCTTTGTTTATACGATGAGTTTGTATTTTGTGTCCTTTTTAATCTGTTTTCAAAATTCTAAAATCTTGAAACAAAAGGATCGTTTTAAGAGTGTACAAATGCCAAATGATTAATTCTTCATTTTTTAAGAATAATAAACTGAAAAAAATAAAAAAAATGTTATATTCAAAATGACTATATATTATGGTATTTCAGGGATTTGGAACCAATTATTTCTAGAATTATTATACATCTTCTATGCAGTACAATATCTTCTAGACAAATTAGCTTTATTTTATAAGACACATTTCTATAAAGTATAGTAATTTCCAGAATACTAATCACGATATCCTTATAAAGCTATAAGTATTTTATAATGTATCTTTTTTCTACGTGTAAGTAAAAGAAAATAACACATATGAAAATTAATTTATGACCTTAAAATATCAGAATTATAAGTGTCGACTGTACAGTCCAGAACTGTCCATTTTTGCAGTCCAAGACTATTGGCGGAACAGTCTAGTCTGTTAATTCAACGGTAAATTTTTCTCATTGGCAACTGGTGACTTAAATAAGTCATCTCGTGTCTTAAAATCGTGATTTCTAAGACACTTTTTTAGCAGTCGAGCTCCCGTTTGACTGACCAATCGATCGGCACTTACGTCTTGAGCGCAAACAATTTCCCCAAATCCTTCCTCCATGGTGAGGGTGCCGATGCAGTGCGACGTGTAGTTCACCTCCGAATTGCCGGTTTGCATTCCGGCGATGCTGTGCCGCGCGACGTACAATTTTTCTTGGCGCACGGCGACCATGCCGTTCGGAGGCAAAGTGAATTTGTCCCATTTGGTCCAGCTCAATCTGCCCGCGCTTTCCACGTTCTCCAGAAGGTCGTAGCGCTCGTACGCCGTGGGATTTCCCAGAAAACCGACCACGCATTTCTTTTCGCCCTGCTTCTGACCTCCGGCCACCCAGGTGCCCTCGTGCTGCACTCTGCACACGTAGACCGGGGTTTCCCGCGTGATCGTTTTGGTGGTATCATTGTCTGAAGAAGAAAATAAGTCAGCCGATGCGGTCAAGCCGATCAAGGTACGGTTCATAAAGTGTAAGCACAATTACTCACTGATTACGTGTTCGATGATTTCGAACCCCCCGATCACTATGTCTTTTGGCGCCTTGTTCGTGTAATAGGATGTGTGGGGGATCCAAGACAGCGTTGATGACGTCAATAACTGAGTCACTCCGCTACTGGATTGGATGTAGACCGGATTCTGTGCCGACACTGACAGCAGCAGGGCACACACAATCCCCAAAATCTGGGATACGCGGTGCAAAGACATCTGTAATTCAAACGAAGCATATCAATTAAAACGCAAGCAAACGCTTCAGTGACATTTACTATAGTTCTCTATCATTTATGGCGTGTCTTATTAAAGCGGCTAAAAAAGTTTCCAACAATGCGACCGTTACAAATCATAAGATACTTTGTTACACGTTATTCGACGCGTCTTAAATATTGTCTTAATTATACATTATTATAATGCTATTATAATTGGTTAACAATTTTGAAGCTGTTTATCATCGTCTTGCACACGAAACTTTCGTAAACACTGAGAAAATAATTTTCATTATTTTTCATTACACAACTAAAGAATTTGGTTTTTATTATTTAGTTAATAGAACCAAATTTTTTAATCTAACCAACTAAATGTGTGGTTGCGTTTACCAAGTGTATTTTTTTACTTGGTCAGTACAACATGTTTTATTTGGTTCTAAGTTTTAGTTGTCTCAACCAAAATTTTTAGTTATCACAACTAATTTTTTAATCATTTATATTTGGTTATTGAAACAAATTATTTTTGGTACTTTAGAAAGTCGTTCATGTGCAACGCAGTCAATGTCAGTGTAGTTACGCATATAGTTTCTCGCAAGTGGCTTGAAATTTCGACTGCAGCATATATATGCATCGACAATAGAGAAATGTATAAGCAATCTGTTTGAAAACGTTTAGTTATAGTAGCTTAATATATGTAGAACATATGAAGGAGGTACTTATTGTTTATGTAATATTACTAAGTTTGGGTTTAGGTGATTAAACTATACTGTCTAAATTTAATTTTCATGATAACAAAACCAGTCATGTTTTTTTTATTATGTTATAGTTAAAACTACCAAAATAAATTGTTTTCGACAACTAAACTTTTACAACAAAATTATTTAGTTCAACAAACCAAACATTTAGTTGGTCATATTTTTACTAAATAATTTGGTTGAATCAACCAAAGTTTGGTTATTATAACTAAATATTTTTCTGAGTGTAACCCAGTTACACCGCGGAGCCCGTGCGTATGGCATTCGTCGACTAATCATCGTTATCAATGCCTATACGGGCTCGGTCTTGAGCCTAGTTATCGGCTCGAAAAGTGTGCTCAGCGGTCATAATACGAAACAAGTTTTTATTAATCCACCCCGTTAATCAATCGTATCAGATCATTACGATTTCGATAATACAACTACGGCTACGAAGATAACCGTCGACCGATCAAGCCACGCCCCATTGGTTCCGACCCGAACCGCGACCAAAATGTCCCGGTTTTTGGCACGCGCAAACTCGGTCCCCCGGGTGATTCGATTCACGCGGAAAAGAAGCGTCGTCGACGCGCAGCCGCTCGAACCTGTGACGTTCTGGCACGTTAAGTGTTTTTAATTAGACGTAATTGTGAGGCACTCGGCAGTGACGAGGACAATGGTAGCCTGGGTGTTCTCAACGGAGTGCCACCATCGGCACGCTCGAGCGTGCCTTGACGCGGACGCGTGTGCTTTCTTCAGCGCTTCATCTTCCTCTCGCCGAGTTCATTCACTCGCGCGAGTCGCCGGCTCGAAGAGGCGGTCGAAAGCGCGAGCGAGCGAAACACGAGGAGGGAGAGGCGAGAAAAGAAGGACGGGTGGGAAGAAGAAGACGCAGCGAAGGGCAGAGGGTAAACTGGCAATCGCGTGCATTACGTATTGAATCCTCACCAGGCGGGGTCAATCGCGCGCATCAAGCGCAATGATTCCGCTTCTTGGCGGCCACCGAGATTTTTGCCGGCAATTCATTAGAACCGCGAATGAAAATCGCGCGAATCGGTTTCGCGAGCCGCATAGTAGTTCGGCATGCACGCGGACGGAACGCCCGGAGTTTGAAATTACAGAGAAAACGGTCGCGGCGATAACACTCAACCCGGCGGATAGTGTTTCTGGTTACGGACCGTGACCTATCTGCGGTATTAATTGAGCCTGAGATTATCTAAAGGAGTAACTGGATCTCCGGCGAGTCTCGCGTTTCCGGCGGGGTCAAAGACAGCCGGCGCGATCGGCTGAGTTATTGGCGCGACTCGTCGAGACTTCCGTTGGACGGAGAGCGGCGCGCGCTAATTGATCGCAATTTTTTTCCGCCGAACGCGATTGGCGTTTATCGCGGATTCGCGACGGGATACGCGCTTGTTATCGTCAATCGGTGCGCTTGAAATTGCTTTCGAGCGGCATTGAAAATGCGTCTTGGGCGTGGATCCCGGGTGACCTTGAAAGCGCTGCGACTGAGAGAGTTTTAATAACTACCGGGCGGTCCACTTTCGAGAAACAAACGGCGCGATCTCGGAGCTTGGCTATTAAATCACATCCGGGTGACGTTCCGCGCGCGACTCGCATCGTCCGATTCCCGGAAGGGCGCCGTTCGGTTTCTGAACAAATTCGCGCGCGTATCGTGCGCGAAATCGTGCCTTGTGATCCGGAACGGTTTTACCGCAAGGCCGTCACGTAGATGCCCCGATCGACTCGCGCGACCAGTTGCTTCTTGGTACGAACGGATGAGACGCGTATCCGCACGTATACGTGATTATAAATATATATTATATATATATTATATATCGGAACCGATCTTGACGTTTGACAGGGAGCTTCCTGCGAGCGGACGGGCGACGCTTTCCGTCAACATTATTGTTCACGCGCGGACGCTGATCCGATTATATCCGAGGCTTTTGATTAAAGCGACGCCATTTGCGACAAAAATTGCATTTCATCGCGTCTGCGATGTGAAGCGACGCGTGTCATTCAGCAGACTGGAGCTAACGATGGGGATCGCGCGGTTTAATGGCGGTTGAATTTTTTCTTTTCATTCCGACTTCCGTGCCTGCGGAGACGAAGAAATCAAAAGACAGAAAAAAGAAACCAACGAACGTGTTCCGTCATCATTGGATGCGCATTGTATGCAAAACGCTAATCCCCTCGCGAATCGATTCATCGACGTCTAACCGGCGCAATCGACGCGATTTATCATCTCCGCGGTCGTTTTGGACAGTCGGACAATTGGAGTTCGTCGATGCAACCACGCGAACCGCTAAGTCGGATAGTTTAGATGACAATAAACCTGTCCGTTGGTGTCAGCCGTGATCCGCCAGACTCGCAACTTTGCACTTAATCCGGACATTTGTTTCGGCTACCACGCGGCATTTAGCGTTTAGCTTAACTCACTGACCGCGATAGTCCGCCTAGTTGAATTCTCGTTGAACGGCGTTGCGAATGCAGTTCTCGGCGACGGAAAGAAATCAATCGCAGTCGTCCATATCACGTTGGCGCATTGTTCCGCGGCGCACACCGGTCGTCTCCAGTTTCGTCCGTTTTCGCGGTCCCACGTCGACGCGCGATCGGAGCGAAATTACGCGGCGAGCTATTTCTCGCGCGTTTGGTGCACACGATCGGTATTAGTAGGTCGGATACGATGCCGTTACGAAAAAAGAAAAAAAAAAAGAAAAGAAAGAAAGGAGCATCTCGAGGTTTTGTCGACTCAACAAAGCAATTTGTCGTACACGCGAAACTGCCGTTAATGAAGGTATCAACAGCGTTATAGATAAGCGAATCGATATGTATCAGTTGACGACGCGGTCGGCCATTGAAAGGAAGGAGTCTAGCCACTCTCGATTGTTCAAAAAACGAGGGCATCCTCATCGACTTGGCGCTCTCGCGCTAAACAAAAGGAAGAAGACGAAGCAGAAGAAAGCTCTCGAGGGGCCTCCAACCGGAATGTAAATAACCCGGTGTCATTTCCAACCGGTTTAACGCGGTTATCTCGCGCGCGTGCACGTCCCGCGTTTTGCATTTATACGGCGCCCGTCCGCACCGCGTTTCATTGTTGAAACGCGAACGCGGCCCGATATTTGCCGGGCACGCGGGCGACCGCGCGAACGTGGAAACGGCACCGCCAATTACGTCAGCGCCGTCGCCGCTTACGCAACGTCTGAATACAAATGGCACGGCGTTATCCCCGCGGCGTCGCGCGTCCAGGCCTCATCGGTCCGCTAATTGTCATGCGTACGGCTTTTTATCCGCCTCGACGGGCGGACGCGCGATCTCGAGACGCGCGCCGACGGTCATTTAAAGGCCGCGCGCCTCGGTCTAGTTTTTAGCGCGCGGGATCAACAGACGCGACAATTGCGGGCAATTTCGTCGTTGGCGGAAACGTTAAACGCGGTCTCGGATTTGTCGGCGACGTTTTAACGGAGCGTCCGATGAAATCGAAACCAGCTCTCCGTCGCCCGTTTAGTTATCGCTGACCGCGGGTCATAACCATTTGCGGGATACATTTTGCAAAACGCTCGGTCGGTTGTTGCGCTTGTAAAAATTCGACGTTGGCCAAGTGTTTATGCGGGATCGCCGATCGACGACGAACCAACACGATTCAATCGTTTTCAATTTTTCTCCTCGAGCGCGCGCGGTTGTGCTTAATTGGCCGGATTCGATGGGAAGGGAATTTAATGAGAAAGCACGCCTACGATCGTGGAAATTGTCGAAGATACGCTTTCCACTCGCTGCCGGCGAGAAAATCGAAATAAAAATACGGTTGCGCGCGTGGATATATAAATATATATATACGTTGGACGGAAATTTGCGACCCACTTGATGTTAAACGAGTTTCAAAGCATTAACCTGCCGCGATATATCATTGCGTCTTGCAGCCATCCGGTCCATTATTCTTCTCGCTGCTTTCTTATGTAAAATCATATTCGCCGGCGCGATACCGCCCGGATCGCGCTGCGACGTCAATATTGTCTTTCCCAAGTCGTGTCAAACAACGTCGTTCGCGTCGCTTTATGTTATACAACAACGTACGAACGCGTGGATATGAGTCCAACATCGCGCTGACTTTACGGTGGCTCGTAAACGGGTCTGGTCTGAAATTATAACTCGTCCGAGTGAGAGGGAGAGACCCGCGGAGGACGCGGCACGTTCGAGTCGGACGAGTGCGAGAGAGACGCCCCGCAAGGACAATTCATCGCGCCGTTAATCTCGAAGGAAGTCGCAAAGGAAGTAACCTACTTTTAACATTGATTCCGATAATGACGGTAACGCTGGCCTCTGAAGAGCCGGGTTGTTCGTATGGATTTATTTGACCACGCTTTTTACGCCGCGCGATTCGGAGACCGCAGAGCGGCATCGTCGCCGCGTGGAAAATCACGTTCGATTTTGACCTCGTTCCAATAAACGTCCTGGCGCGGTACCTTTTCGGCTTTCGATCGAGGGTATAATTGGTTCGCGCAAGTGTGGCGTGTTTTGTTTCGCCGGTACGATGGCGCAAAAAAACAAAAAAACAAATAATTTAACCCTTAAAATAGTCGGCGACGTTGAAATATCAATTTACGGTAATGCGGCTTCGGCCATGAGTTTGTAGCACGCGTGTCATGTGATCGAGTGTATGTGTTCTTCATTATTATACACTCCCACCTTATTACTCCGATGCGCGTCGATTATTAGTTGCGCAAAAGTCTCGGTTTCAGGTATACTTCGGAGTTCGTTAACAGGCCGCTGCGAAAATTATACTTTTCGTGTTGTCGGAGTTGGTGACACTTGCAGGGTTACGGCTTATCTTTGTATTATTATTAATATTATGATTATTATTATTTTTGTTCATCTCCGTTTATTTCGTGCACGAATGACAAACGAGCTCAGAAACGAACGTCGATTAGTCCAAATGATTGAACTCGTTTAGATGAGTTTCATATTATATCGCGTTCTCAATTCAAACCCCTATACACTCGAATCAAATCAAATTTAAGCGCTGATTCTGTTCTGGTTGATCGTCCAATGAACGTGCGCTCGGCGCGGACGTACTTGCGAGAGTAAACTCAATATCAATCGGACCGATGTTAGCGAAGAATAAATACGGAGAAATAAGTTTGCCAGCTCGTGAATTTAACTTAATTCGGCGTTATGTTTATGCAAGGGAAAAGCGATTGTTTCATTCAACTCGCTGTGTGGAAAGAAAAAAAAGTTTGACGTTGTTTACGGACGCGTACTTGTTACGTAATCAAATCAAAACGCCGGTTCACTCGTGTAAATATAATTTAACGTCTGACGGACGCGAGGGTTGAGGGATAAATTTGGAACCGCGGCGTGACGATTCAGTTTTCGGAATTGCGTTTCAACGACCGAGGGAATGATTTTTGGTTTTGAATTATCCAACAACAGGATGATAAAACAATTCTGGCGTTGGGACAAAAAGCAGAATCATTTTTGTGCTTTTATTTTTTCGGGTTTACACTTGCTGTTTGGGGTCTTGTTATAGTTATTAAAAAACACAGCACGAATGTTCATTCATAAAACTGGATCAAACTCGTGGTCGTTGGATTTTATTTATTAATATCCTGTTAAACACGTATCCGTCGAGCTATAGACACCGACAAAAATAGCGCCCTAATAAGAATGACCGTCCGCTATCCAAGATCCTCCTAATTGGCGCGATCTTCCGCCTTGACGAAATCACCGAATTCCAAAAGTCACGTTACATTATCACGAACCATTTTTAAATTTCTCCATTCAAATAATCTGAAATTGGAAATTCCATAATTCATATCGTCTCATTGACTGTAAAAATAAGTGTTCCGTAGAAAACGTTTTTGAAGCTTTTTGGAACACTTATAAGCGTTATTTTGTAAAATTGTATAAAACGTTCTATTTGGATGTATACGAACATTAGTATTAAAGAACACTTTAATAAATAGGAACGTTTAAAAAACACTTTCCGAACACTTGTTTTTACAGTGTTACACTAACAAAATCCTTGTTTAGGAACAAGGCGAATCGTAACCAAAACAGTGTGTGATATAATACGCATAACCTTTGTTATCCTATATATATATATATATATATATATATACAATAACCTATATCACCCAATTACATATTATTCAATTCATTTGTCTTAACCAATCAGCGTGCACGATACGCCGCCATATCCGAATTGTACAACGCAATTTTCCCACTGTTTACTCACGAATATATACGCGTATGCCGATTTGGAACCGAGTATTCGGCGTTAATCTGTCGCGTACGCACAATTGACCTCCAATTCACTCCCTAAAGTTGACCCCCCAATCCAACCGCCAAACTGATAAGAGCCATTCGGACGAGCCACGTTAATGAGCAATTACGGGAAAGTGATTGCGCGCACTTGGACGCGTCTTAGTCGGTGAAAAAGGTGGGCTGATAGGGCATGCTCTCGGTGCAGCATATCAAATGAGGGTCGTATCGATTTTCCCCGGTTGCATTGTCAGCGGGCAGCGTTACCATGATAACTCCCCCTGTTCTGAAATCGAGAGTGAGCGCGATGAACGGAGACCGCTGTTGTTGCAATGGAAGGACGGAGAGCGCGAAAGGGAGAAGGACGGCACGAAAGAGAGAGCGAGAAAAGGACAGATGTTGCGAACCGCACGCGTGGTCGCATCTGCGCGCGCCAACTTTTCGAAAAGGGATGAGACGGCGCGCGGCGAAAATTTAGACGATAAATTACGCGCTCGAAGCCGAGAGGATTCCGCTTCTGGGGCGCGTTGATTAATGCAAATTGACAAGATGCATACGCATCTTTCGTTTCGTGCGTTTCAATCAACAAGTGAATTATCGCCGGGAAGCTTTCCTCTCTCGGCTTTTTCGAATCGCTTTTTTCTCTTCGGCCGTTCGCTTCCTTTGTTCCGGACGCGCGAACGTTTCTTTGTGACGACGCATAGTTTCTTTTTTTTTTTTTTTTTTTTCTTTTTCTTTCTTCTTTTTTGCTCTTTTTCCTCCAATTAATTATGCAAAATTCCGTTGGGGCCGAAGAAAAGCGAGGTTTACTTTGACTCGGGAAAAAGTTTGTTTGATTATTCTCGTTGAGGCGGTGTGCGTGCGTGTGTGGCATCAAGATTTCCTACGTTCCAGATCAAGTGACATCCTCACTGGCCAATTTCCTTATTAAAAAATTAATGCGTCCAACGGGGTCCCCCCTTTGGGCGACGGCTTCGTATTGACATTGTGTCATTGATGTGGTCGACTTTTGCGACGTTGCTTTCCCCCGATGGGGCGCTTTAAATTTGTCAGTCTCGAATTCGCGTTTTCGGACGATTGATTCGTACGACTGCGCGCTTGACAGGTGAACACGCGGAGGGAAAAAAGTGTTCAGTTGGCAACGGAGAACGTCTGGTGTAGTTTAAATAAAACTCTTACTATAATACACACAAGAAAAGAATATATATATATATATATATATATATGCAGCCAATATTAAACGTTTACGATTTATTGATTCAAATTTTGGTTCGTTTTCATTACGAACGGAAAGAATAATTTTAGCATTAAATACTATATTAGACGTATCACGGACTAATTAAGAATGAAGATACTCTATAATATACTTATAAATTACTATATTGCATAATAATTTTTCGTCGAATGTTTGCAATATTGAAACTAAATAAAGTAAAATCTTTATTTTTAAATATAATTTATTATGAAACGTTCTACACTGATAAAAACATATAATACACGTGTCTTATTTAAGACACAAAGCGACTTAATTAAGACGCCTAAGGGTGTTAATCCGCGACATCTACACTGTAAACCTAGTTCTGTAAAATTACTTTTAAAGAATGTCGTTCAAAAGTAATTCTAAATGCTTTCATAGTTGTAAGTTTGTTTAGTTGAACTTTTCAAAAATTGTTGTGTTTAAATATGAAGTAAATAATATATGTCTGCTGATTTTTTGATTCCTCACTGTACGGATCTACCTGCATAGAAGTTTTACACACTGCGTAATAAGAATATAACATTTTTTGTGTAATTTTGTTATGCGGGAGATTTAACGTATGACGTGTAACATTTACACTTAATTTCTAAAATTACACTCTATGAGTGCGATTTTACAGAACTGGGTTTACAGTGTAAAACACTTTTTTTAGCAGTGTATCCGCGTATTTACATAATTAATTCGTACAATTTATATAACAAATTATACAAACACTGAGAAAAATTAAACGTAGAAAATTGCTGTTTATAATACTAATTTGGAGACATTAAAGTAAAACCCTAAAAATTACTGTTTTTCCTTGTAAAAATACTGTTTTTCATACCAAATTTTCCTTCTATTTTTTAGTATAATGCTATTATAAACAGTAATTTTTAGGATTTTGTTTTAATGTCGCTAAATTAGTGTTATAAACAGCACTTTTCTAAGTTTAATTTTTCTCGGTGTATATTATATATATATATACTTTTTTTCTCACATACGAAGTCATCTGCAACGACCGTATAAGTGAATGTAAATATCCCGAGCGCGACCGCTACACGCTTAGAATTCAAAGATCGAAAAGATACAAAATTTAACAACGTCATCAATCCATTACTCAGATTGTTTTTCCCATTAAACTGGATGATGTTATATAGGTCGGTGTAACGCGGTACAAGTGATTCTTTCATCGCACCAGACCCAATCGCTGTACCTTGAAGAGCGAGGCCGAATTGTTTACCACGCCGTTATATTAATATCCGGGCACTCGCGTCAATCATCAAAACGGACAGTTTTCCTCTGTCGCAATCGCTTCGGTGACCGTCATCCGTTACTCACGCGCCACGTCGTTAACGAATGACAGTCAATTCCGGCGAGTTTTCGTTCAACCAAAAGTCGACTCGAAAGTTTTCGGCGCGAAAAAAAGCTCGTCCGCAAAGTTGATTATTTAATTAGTCCACCGGCGCTTCCCGAGCTCGAGTCGTCCAAACTGACCCTCGGAATCCGATTGTCCGTTTCCTATAACCTCGTTCGCCAACTCGACGGGGGTAACGAAATTTTGCTATTAAGCCGGCGCGGTCTATTCAACCGACGCGAAATCCGCGTCGAAAAGTTTTTGTAAAGGCAATTTTCGGTCGCATCACCGAGGACCACGAATTGCCGCGGTGACGTGGCGGAGCGCCGGCCATTACAATGGCACACGTGGAGGCGTTTTAGCCGCTTTTGCCTTATTTAGAAACGACTTTACGCGGCGACTCGGGGGATCGCGCGCGGTTTTTCTTGCGCCGTTGGATTCGCGCGAAACGGCGACGAAGCCGCCGTCTGCCCTGGACGGCGCCGATCGGACTAACGGGTTGACGAAAAGAGACCGATTGTGCGCGGCCGACGTCCGTCGATTCGCAGAAAAATCGTTAAAAACGTGCCGTCAATTAGTCGCGCGGTTTTATTTATGTGCCGCTCTCGCGCCCGAGCTTTGCATTTCAGTGTTTACAGTTGCGCCGCAACGTTCGCTTTTATTGTCAAAGTTTCCGAAACACCGCTCCTCAAGCTTCAAACGAGCGGCTTGGTTTCGTCTCGCGGTGAGGCTTTCGCGTGTTTATACCCATAAGTCGCGCGCAAGAATATGTACGTAGTGATTATGCAATCAAAAATCAATACTGCGGATGAATCGAGGCGAAGCTACGAATTGTTTTTGAGTCATTTGTATTACATTTACGACGTTTAAAGTGTCGTTTAAAACGAATATCGGCGATCAGCTGTTCGTCGTGCTGATATTTGAATGGTTTTGATATATACTTTGAGTATAAATGAGTTTTTGCGTTTGTACACTGAGAAAAATTTCTGTTAAAAATTACTGCGCCAAAACAGTATTCTGATGCGATGTTTGTCAACACGTAAAAATGACCCCTAAAAATCGTAAACATTACTTCGATTTCCCTATATTGTTTACTGTGCTTTAACGGTAATAATTCTTTGTTGATAAACATCGCATCAAAGTACTGTTTTGGCACGGTATTTTTTAATAGAAATTTTTCTCATTGGAAATATATTTTCGGCCGGACTCGCGTGGAAAGTGAGATTTTTCCGGTGAACGGTAATAAATTTGCATTTCACCAGCTGAAGACGTATCGGAAATAATGACGTGCAATTTTTTACGAAACGTATTGAGCATGGTACGAACGGAACTTTCCGTCCTTGTGCAACACAACGCTGTTACACATTTCACTTTTGATGTTACGTTTTGTACTCGCAGGCAAATAAATACTTCAAAATTACAACGCTGACGACGAAACCGACGTCGAACTTGTCACAGGTACGTTAAGACTTTGTGATTAATGCGCATAAAGTACGATGTCTGGATTAAAACGTTTAGCTCTCTTCGATAACAGAGTTGACAACTCGCGTTGTAATTATTGATTTGATTAATTAAGCATTTTGGACGGTGCTTTGATCGACCAGTTTAAATGCCCCGACTTTGTTCCAGATCGTGTAGATAACAAAACGACGAAACCGGTTTCTATATAATTGATCAAAATCAAGCATCGACGATTGCAGTCGGTGTTAGGATTGGTGAACACGCTTCGAGGACAAAATTAGTAGAACAATTTTCTTGGAATCAATGCATGTAAACTGCTTTATTGGTAGTCGATGGTGATAATTTATATAAACAGTTACAGACCAATTAGTGATCTGTATTGAATTACAGACATTTTAATTATTATAGAATTTGTATTCTCGTTACAAACAAATATTTATATCTACACTGCAAAAAATAATCTTATAAATTTTACCAAACTAGATAATAAACTTAGGAAAAATAATCCAAATCAAAATAAATACTGAACGACATTATTCTTTTTGTAAATATGTAAAAATTTAAATAAATAAATAAATAAAAAAATAAAAAAAAAAATAAAAAATAAAAAAAAAAAAAGTAACATTTGATAAACTTTTAAAAGTCCTTAACCATAATTTATCATATTTTTTTCATGTTTCCTCCTATCATATAACCTAGTCCAGTCAAATTTGTAAAATTATTTTTTTCGGTGTATTTGGGAAAGGCTGATTATATTTTATTACCAGTACGCGTGAAATGAAACGAAACTTTAAAAGCACAAAATTGCTTCGCCTTTACGTAAATTGACGTTGACGGATGTAAAAATTCGGTCACCAATCAGCGGCCGTCTGCTGCGATAAATTTTATCCCTTCGTTTCTCTCCGCGCGTTCTTAAGAATTATAGACATTGTTTGAGGGCTGCTGAACAAACAAGGCAAAAGTAATTTCGTTGAAATTAAACGCGGCGTTTCGTCCGTCGGGTGGCAGCGGAACAACAGCGAGATTTCAGACGTTGAATTTGAATTGCGGCCAAACGCACTCGAGAGCGATAACAGAAATAATGCCAGACCGGAATACCGAATTCTTATCACGCGGGTGACCTTGTTACGGGATAAATGCGTTCGTGCACGCTCAGCGTCGTAAACCGGAGTCCGCGTTTAAGTGGCGCATGCCCTTCCGCGACGCGACGTGCATCGGCGAACGCAAAACCATCGGCGAATCGGTTGCGAAGCGCACGCAAAATCGGCGCGATCGAACGCGAGGCTTCACGAGGTGATAAACACGCGTCACGTGATTGGTTAATAGGTATCCCCCGTTAAGGCAGATCGACCCCGATAAGCTTAACGAATGTGACATTATTATCGCCAATACGCGTATGAGAACTTTCACAACCCGGTAGTGGACGCCGCTGGATCAAGTTCCATCCTCGTTTAGATTTTCCCGCCCTTTTTTCTCGCCATCGCCGCGATTGACATTGAATCATTAATTGCCGCTTCAATTAACGGTCCGCCAGCACGTAAACGACGAGAAGTAGATTTCCTGGCGTTTTATATACGTGTATATATATATATACGTATGGTAACCGATCTAACGGTTCGTAAGCATTTTTCGGAGATTCGATTTTACTGAATATTCAGATAAAATTTAAATCGGTGCCCCGACGAATAGTCGCTTATGAAACTCGGCTCTTGCGTCCGCAGGTATTTCGTGTTCCAGTGGGAGAACTTTCTCAGGCGTTGTTTCGTCTATATGACGAACGAAGATTTAAAACAACCGTGTATAATAAGACAGAAGGATATAAAAGGAAAAAAAGAAATCAATTTACAGTAATGGACGGAAACACTTTAATTTTACGATGCACCTTTGTGAAGCATTGGTTGTGAACTTTATTGTGCTTTTTGAATTTTAATTTTGAGTCGTTGAGTTTAAATTGTTGATACGTTTGATTCCAATTTATTACGGTTGCAACTAATTCAAATGGATGAGGTATATTTTTTATGTACAGCTTATTCGACTGTTCTCGGTTGAAAGGAAATAATGTGTATGAAGTGATACGGAAAAAGTCATACGACGGGTTTAAAAATGTATAAATATATATATTAATTTAAAGAAAAAAGTAAGAAATAACTAAATCGTAGTTACACAAACTCTATTATGTAAATCGAATTCAATTATTATATTGGAAAATTAGATTTAATTTTGCTTATGCATATGAATTGCAAAAAATTAATTTAATATATGTATTTACGTTTCTATAGATATTTAATGGTTGCATGTTACGCAACGCCTGTATTTATTTTTTTTTTAAAAAAGCACAAAAATAATTAACGTAATTACACATAAACAGAAAAACATATACCCACGTCATAGTAAGTGTACGTTTGATTTAAATTGAAATTCGTGAATGCTTGAAAGAAAAAGTAACGAATAATATTAGCGAGAACGTTTAAATTAGTCATGCCGAATCGAGTATCAAAACATCATAACTAATTCGCTTACCCAGATGGAAATTTAGGATCGGCGCGATAATGGCTCAATACCGGCTACTAATGGTCGACCGTCGGCAGTTGACATTGGCGTGTTACCGGCATGAAACGCGTAAGTATATCGCGGCAGTACCGGCACTCGACTGTCGGATGCTGATATTGAGCCATTACTGAACCAGTAATACTTATA
>JABFQC010000929.1:0-22184 GCA_022817085.1 Psilanteris sp. ZL-2020
TTGCTATACCATAGTTGATATGCATGGTTCATATATATATATATATATAATATAATTAAGCATAATAATTAAGTACATAGAAATCGTTTCACGCTGTGTTTGTTTTTAATTAACAAAAACCGTGTTATTTTATAATATTCGGACCGATGTCGTCCTTCTTGACCCGACTGCTTTTGCGAATGAAATTGGAAGCGTTGCGTTATCGTAACTTGACGTTAATTTACTTGTAAGAATATACCAAAAAGACGCCAAAGCGAGCATTGAAACTATTTGATGGAAACTCCGTATGTTGATCAATAACAGCTTCGTCGAGAGTGTAATACACTTTCCTTTGCAGTTTTCACATTTTCGATTAAATTTTGAGCAATCGAGTCTTTGGAGGAATTTTATTAATAGACGTGACCTGAGAACGTTTTGATAATATTGCAACTAATTTTCAGTCGGGATAATTAAGGAAGATACGAAGACATTAATTTGCAGGCAATTTTATAGTACATATATTGGTGGCATGCTAAAATTGAAAAACAATTGTTGTTGTTCTTGAACATGGAATGTCAAACAAATTAGTTGCATAATATTTATTACGATATACATTCATTATTTTTTATATATATAGGAAATAATAAGCTTACGTCATATACATATATATATATATGTTAATTTAGTTACAAAATTCTGGAAACACAATAGCCACACTGTAAAAACAGGAACCTCTCTTGAATGTCTTATTTTAAGACACCACCGCCTTAAATGAAGGCGCTATGTGACTTGCACGAAAAGACGCCTTAATTAAAATTAATTATTTTTCAGTGTTTTTATATATTAAAAGTAATAAAAAATTATATTTTTAGTTGATATAAAAAATAAATGAAATTATACATCCATAATAATATTTTTAATGTTAATAGTTAAAATACATGGAATGTACCATAAGTGACAGGAGACCAGGTTATGTATGATCTAAAGCGTCTTGCAAGTGTCTTATTATAAGTCGCTAAACAAATTTTGTAAGTGAACTACTGAAAAATGTCTACGAAAAAGTGCCTTAATTTATTGCACCTGTTTTTACAGTGATATATTTACTAATTTTAATATATATATATATATATATATTTCCATACGCAGATTTACATTGCATTATTCTTAGAGAAAGAAACACCAATATTTATAATACAGAATTATTAAATTTGAATAAACTGAATGTTAATTGGTAGTATGATGTCAGATTGTCAAATTTTGTTAAACTGGTTTAGGTATTTTTGACAAATAAGAACAATGTACGGTTAAAGCTTGATAATAATAAAATTCACTTTGATTCATTTTTTCAATAAATCACATTATAGCACTTTTGTATAAATATCTCTTTTTTCATCAACTTTTTGTTAACTTCATTTTAGGTGAGAATGTTAAAACTTGACAATCTGTTTTGATAAATTTAAACAAACAGTTGTACAACCTTTTGTGAATTGAATAAGGAAAACGGAGGATGTTAAATTTTAGTAAACCGATTATTAAATTATAATAAAAGATTAATACTATTTGATGAATAAACTACGAATTTTTGACGAATTACAATTATATAATACCAAATTAGTGAACTCTTTACTAAAAATTGATAAATTTTTCTCTCACTTTAACAAAAAACGATTATTTATGAAGCTACAAACCGTACACTAATTAATTATTACATGCATAAATAAATACAAATCAAAAATTGAAGTGTTACAAATTCTTAAAAGTCCGAAACAATGAAACATATTGTGACTTAAAAAACAAGATTTGCGTCCATCCATAATTTAAACCCTTTAATGAAAATGCGCTCCAAATGCGACCCAATTCAAACAGAACAGTTTACCGATTTCAGAATGATATTCCCCCGAATAATCGGTTCCACGCCTTTAAACCGTGATTTTAAAATCCAACCGTTTTTGTAAAACACATAAAATCTTGCAAGCTCCCTTTATGATGCGGTGGTTTACGAGTACGTTATCGATAAATTTACGAGTAGCAGTGCTACACCATTTATTACCTTATAACCTGCCTCGGAAAGAGCTAGTGCTATCTGCAGTCCAACGCAAGTATCGCAACTGGTTATCAATACATGTCGTTTACTTCTAATCTCGTATTCTTCATCGGTATTACGCGACTGTCGAATTAAATATACTAAAAGCGCCGCGACGATAGAACCTAGAGCTAAAACTTGTAGGGCCAGAGTGGCCCCTTGTCCCACGTCCATTTCGTCTAATGATTATGGCAGCACCTAAAATCATACAAAATATTTATTGTAGTTAATAGCATTTTGAATTATTTTACAAGATTAATATTCATACGACGATGCATAAATTTATATATAATCAATGTATATTATAAAATTATAAAGTTCCTACTGATATATATATATATATATATATATACATATACATAAAATGCAATATCTATTATCAAGTTATTTATTTATCGCCCTTCCATTCTCTATCCTTCTCTATCTCACTCCCTTTCTTTCAGCTTCTTTACTTTTTATTACAAATATGTTTCAACTTGTCCCACTTGAACATGGAATAACGCTTAACAACTAACGTGCGTAATATGTAGAAGTGTATTTACTGCAATTTGAATATCGACGCAAAAAATGCAACACATTTATAAATAGATAAATATACTTAAGTGTATGCAAACATTAAAATCCCATAGTAAGTATAAACGAGCAACATTTATTTTATGTAATTTTTATATACATATTTTTCATGTTCTATATTTTTTATATTCTACATGAAAAATGCATTCATTATATAATGCATGTTACAAAACTTGTTACAACAAATACACATTTTTACGTCGTATTTAAATAACGCAATTATAATACGTACGACGTTTTATAAGATAATACGTATGCGCGGAATACAAGATAAATAATTATTGTTATAATTCGGTCCGTAATATAAGTTTATGATATTGATGAATACTTTATTAATCGGTATTATTATTTTTAATAAATTTAAGTCGAAGAAAAATCTTCAAAACTTCTTAAGATTCTTGATGGATCACACTTACAGTTCAGATGATGTACTAAATTCCTGTTAAGAATTATAGTATAAAGTTTTCTAAGCTTTAACTCATGCTCTAATTTTAGCAAAAATTTAAGTTAAACTTATTGCACCAGTTGACACCATAATGAAAAAAAAGCAATCATAATAACATAATACGAATATAATATTTCATAACTAAAAAGAAAAAAGATTGATTAAAAATTACTGGAATTTCAGTAAAAATTATTCAACGCAAAGTATCTGTTGGGCAAAACAAAAGTGCATTTGAAATTTATTGAACTTTTGTTTTGTCCAACAGTGAATTTGCGTTTAATAATGTTTACTGGCTTTCAGTAATTTTTAATCGAATTTTTTTCTTCGTGTGTGTATGACGTACAATTTAAAAGCATATTATTGTTATATATAATAAATTGACTAAACGTACCGTTAATTATTTTTATATAATTGTTTACTAATATTGTAATTAATTGTATTATTATTCTTATTTAATGAAAGGTTCCTTATAATTTTTGGATTTTATTTGTTAATTATAAAACAGATTCTTCTGTATTATTTTTTTACACTGAATGCAACAAAAAATATTAAATATTTTTATCAAAATATCACTGAGCCATGAAATCTTTCGAACAAACTCTTCTTTAATTAAATTCTACATTTACATTTGAAACTCATAAAATGCAATTTCTATATATTGCTAATTTAATATGAATTAATGTGTGAAATGATTGTAAAAGAATTGTTCCCTTTTTATTTGAAATGGTAATAATTATAAATTCAGGGTAATAAAAGATTCAAGGATTTGGAAAAATACATTTAAATGTATGTATAATACTAAATATATGTATATTTAACTAAAATGTATTCAAAATGTTACGCGCATAATAGAATATTCAGAATAAGTATATATTTCGTAACTTCGAATATACAATTTGTATTTATAATAATATTACAATATAACTATTACTAAAATTATAATACTTTACAGTTATGTTATTATATACATTAATTTCAAATTATGTAGTTTCAGTATTTCCTATATTCAATAGACCTATGTTTAAATTTAATTTAATTAATTCATTGAATTAAGAATATACTTTTAGTATTAAGTTCTACAAAATTAAGTATACTATTAAATGATTTAATATATTATTTTTCACGTTTATTTTAACAAAAAAAGAAAAATTATACCATTCTCTTCACTAATCAAAATCATCTAGATAGTTAAACAAATTCTTAAAACTTTGAAACTTGAACCAAAGTAAATAAGAAAATGCCGTTTTTTTTATTTATCGAGAAAGGATGAGAATTGTGAATAGGAAAAAAATTATAATAATCTCATTGATGGAAGCGTCATTAAACACAAGACGCCTGAGAACTCTACCAGTACTTAACGATATACTACAACGGCACGTATAAGATGCACAACTCGTAAAAGAGGTGCTACGTGCCAAGTATTTGCGGTTTTGGAGTAAGTCTAAATCCTTGCAAATATTCAGGAACAATAAAATTCCTGCTTGTAATGTGTTTCCACTGGTCTTTCATTTTCGATGAAATACACTGAAAAAAATAATCCAACAAATTTGATCAAACCAGATAGTAAAAAAAGTAGTATAAATAAATGTTAAATACAACGTCTCAATTTTGTAAATCGTTTGGTACTTTTAACAAGTTTTTAATTATATTTTCATTGCAAAATCAAATTTTTTGTAGATTATCCAGCTACTTTTTTTTATTTTTTGGATTAATTTGTTCAATGCAAATAATTCTAAAGAGAATTTCGGAAACTGAATCATCGTAAATTTTGCAAATGAACTGCACTTGATAGTAATTATTACGAATCAATTTTGATGGTAAATTTAAACTGACGAATCGTAATTAGTTTGTCGATAATAAAATAAATTCACGATAAATGTTTATTAATATGATTTATTCTTACCAGTAATAATTAATAATACGAAAATACGAAAACAGTCCTGGTCTGCTGCAAATAGCTTTTCATATTTTTCATTTCTTTTTCTTGTATACTCTCGTATTTAATGAAGTAAAATTATATTAAAATGTAAGATTATTATTTTAACGGCTCGGTTCATTATTCCAGACAAATCTCGGCTCTAGTTTTAATAGTAAAATTGGAGTCGTTTAGACGATACAGTCAAAACTTTTAGTCCATTTAACAGTATATTATTTAATTGTTAATTGCGCACCTTGAATATAATAAAAAACAGTTATAATAATATATTTTGAAAAATAAAGATTGTAATTTAACAATAACAAAGTTTAAGAAAAATACACAATATACATTCGCAATTAAACAATTTCTCTTTTCATATATTTTTGTTATCTCTTTTCATACTTTTTCCATTTTTTGTTCATTATTAAAATTCACACATCATAAACAACGTGAAAATCAAATAATTTGCGTTTATTGACAAATATTTATTTATTCTTCGTTCTGCGTTTCAGAATCATACATGATTTTAACTAACAGTCGTTAATTTGCGTTTTGAGATACATAACACCAAATTAACTCTACAATGATGAAAGTGCTCGTATTGCTTTAAAAACGAATTTAAAACATCAACGTTACTGTAATCAATGGAAATAACTTATAACGGCTCATCCCTCAAAACATTATGAATGTTAATTGAACAAGTTTTTTTATGATTTGCACTAAAATTTCGTTTTAATTTGTATCCACAATCATGAAAGTGCATTCGAAATTATTCTCTTAATGAACGCACGAATAATCCTAACTGTTGTTCAGGGAAAACAACTCTGTAATTATTGCACACTGTTGTTTCCATAAAACACTTCTTTCTTATACAGCGCGTATAAGAAAACTATAAAAAATGGGAATGCAAAAATACAATTTGTTGAATATAAATGCAACAAACTATCAACAATATATATATATATATATATATATATATATATATATATATATATATATATATATATATATATATATACATTACGTCGAATAAATTTTGAACAAAACGTTCGAACAACACTTGTGGATAATTTGAACGAAACTATAATTGACTTGAAACGTACGTTAATTATCGTTTATTGATTTTGATATTCAATTTTTATAAATAATTTCATTAAAACATTCCCGTAATTAAAATTATACAATAATACGATACCTTTATATTCAATTAACGTGAAATATTAGCCGCGCGAAATATACACAGAGACTATATTAATACGATTTTAATGAAGCATTTCTGTATAAGCGTTATAATTAGGTTAAATTTACGCATATTTATTACATTTCTTTGTTAAGCTTGATTGATACAAAGTATATTTTAACAGCTTATTTGAATTCGCGTTTCATTTTGCTAAAATACAATTATATGGTTATTTAAATAAAGTACCGTTCTTAAAACCGTTTCGTTCGATGAAACGATCGCCGTTGTTTCGTCGAAATCATAATTTTCCGTTGCAACGAATTCAGATGGATACCCACAACGCCCAATTTTCTGAATTAGAATAACAAAACGTCATCGCCGGTCAAGTCGCCGACGCGAACAAAAATTAAAACCCGTAACTGCAAAGGTGGTTATTACTTGAATTACAACCATACGTAACCGTGCGATTGCGTTATCTGACGTTTGTTTGTTAAATTTCGGTTGCAATCAAATAAAGCTCAAAGTTGATGCAAAATATTTCATTATCGCTTTTCCATTACGCTTCACAATGCCGACCGTGTACTTGCGGAAATAAACATGAAATGACAGCGGCGGTAATTAAAATTATAATTGTACGCTTGGACCGTGTGCGTTATCTATTTTTGTCGAGCGATCAGTCGCAAAAGCAAATGACGATGCGCATCTCCCCTGTCTATAAATTTGCAAAAATTAAGGTATCATAAACACACGCGATTCGTCCAGATTGCGGTGTCGCTCTCGTCCCTTTCATTCCTCGTTAACAAAACCGAACCATACGCGCGGAAAATGACGAGCGAATAAAAAAAAAACAAAGAAAAAGGACAAAAATAGAAAATAAAGGCCACGCGCGGAAATGGCAATGTTTATTACAAGGGTGCAAAAAAGCGAACGATGTCGTTTTGACAAAAGTTTAATTATGCAATTGCTAGTCGCCTTTAGCAAAGCGCAAACAGCGCATGAACGGCGCAGCTAATTACGCGCGTTCGTTTTGCACACATATATATATATATATGTATATCGCTTGCAAAAGTTCGCCGATTTCTTCCCAAGCGGATCTCGCATCTGCGTAGAAAGGCGCACGAAAGGCAAAAAGAATGACTTTTCTCGTTAAAAGTGAACGGTGCCGAACAGTTTTTATATCACTACGGAACGGACTTTTACCTTTCTAAAATATCTATACTTCGTAAAACGCTACGGCTACTTCTTTGTCTCGGCGTCGAATCGATACGAAAGTTACATTATCAAATCGCATCGATTTTGCGCCCAAATCGCGCGCAATTTGCGTACTGCGTTCGTCCCCGCGATTTCGCCGGACTTCGCTCGGTCGTTTTTCTTATACCGCTCTCCCTTCCGTCACTCCGTTCGACGGCAACTAAAAAGCCCGAAAAGTACTTTTTGAAATATACACTCCTATTACTCCGTCAACTGCAACTTTATACAATTTCATTAGCCCCGTACGTTTGCCGCTGTTATTGAAAGTTCGTTCGTTCACTTTTGCGAGGATATGTTTTCAAAAACAAAATCAGCAGTAAATAGAACCCAGGCTGTTCGAAATCCTTAAGTTTGCGAAGCCGGCGGGATACTCGAGGAGCCGTACACTCGAGCTGGCCACGTCGAAGAATTTGAAGTTATCTGAAGATCTGCACGGGTACGCTGCAGACGACAGCGAGAGAGTACAAATTTCGGTAATAGGTTTTATTGCTGAAATAATGCCGTTCTCCGCTTGTGTTCCATTATTTTGTTACGGACGCGGAATTACGTTGTCCGATTATTTATTAATGTAACAAAGTTTTGGTTTCGACTGTTTTAACAGTCGCGGAATTATTGATAGTCGGAAAGTTTTAAATTAACTTCTTCGGCGGATGAAAATTTCCAGCTTTAGTCGGGGAACGAAAAAAAATAAAAAGAAAATGATTTAAATTTCGAATTATAACGAATGAAATATTACGATCGAAATCAGAAGCGCTTTGGAATTCTGAACAAACAAGCATTGGCGTGTCGAATAGCGATAAATAATAAGTGTCTGTAACAATAAGCACAAATAAACAAATTGTATTCAACTCGAGAGCAGAAATAGGTGTCGTGACAGTGTCTTGTTTTAAGACAACGATGTTTTAATAGGATGCACAAGTTAAGACGGTTCGCGTATTAAAGTAACAAGCGTGTATATGAGAATAATTTCTATTAAAAATTACTGTGCCAAAACAGTACTCTGATGCGATGTTTGTCAACACATAAAAATGACCCCTAAATATCGTAAACATTACTTCGATTTCCCTATATTTTTACTGTGCTATAACGGTAATCATTCTTTGTTGACAAACATCGCATCAAAATGTTTTGGCTTAGTAATTTTTAATAGAAATTTTTCCCAGTATTATTTTGTTTTTGCAGTATCATTGTTTACTTTAATTATATTAACTTTAATTATGTGTACGGTTATATCAATGAAAACATTTTTATAACTCGCTTTTATTTATTCCTTACAAATAAAATGAATCAACGGATACTTTGTGTTATATAAATATTGTAATAAAATACGCTTGAACGTGATATAATAATATATATATGAATGACTAAGAAACTTTCATTGAAAGTGGTTAAATATGTTACTACCCTCGGAATAAAAAGCGATTAAATATGGTTTGTTTTGAAGTAGCCCCAACTGGCAAAGTTAACACACAAACATGTTTACGATTCCTTTTGATTTTATTATCAGCAGCAGCTCGACCGGTCGTCTTCATACCACGCTATCGACTCCTTATTCTAACCTTAAATATAGTGAAAGTGGACTGTTCCAGTCCCACACTACATTAATAACATAATTATCTTAATTGATTCTTGTTCGATTATATGATCTATATAAGATTTGCTTCTTGCATACGGTATCTGATGACTTTATATATTATGATTTATCAATTTAAATGCGGATATAAACTACAAAGAACCAAACGGATTAAAATTTTTGATTTTCGAATTTATTGACTGCAATAAAAGCAGTGTCGTGTGTAAAATTTTGGAACGCCATTTATTTAATATACAAGATTCTAGAGGGCTCTGCCGCGTAAGTCGAATAAAAACCTGTTACGTGTCGTTAAAACGCACGGAATGGACGAATGAAAGTGTGAAAGAGTGAGGGTAACTAATCTCCGAGGTCTTTTCTAATTCTCTCAATGCCTTATTAGATTCATGTTGTAGTCGTTAAATTCATTAATGAAACGTCGACTAGAAATAGAAAAGGTCTGAGAAAATTGTGTTCTGGTAATCTACGTCACTTCAATTATAAGACTTCGGCTCGGACTGTCAATATTATAGCGAAACATTTTGACAATGATGAACTGTGTAAAATTTATTTAAGATCAGAACAACATTAACAAGCAGATCATTCTTTTGTATCGCAATCAATAATTTGTATATTCTCAGAAATAATGTATTTCACGTAAAATTTTAATATTTTGGAACAAATTAAAAAAGGAAAGAAAACGTAAACACGCAAAATAAACAAAGTCGCGTTGAGTAAATCTATTTTCTTTGTTTATATGAGGAGATTGTATTTTGTGTCTTTTTCAATCTGTTTTTAAAATTCTAATATCTTTAGATACAAAGATCGTTTTAAGAGTGTATTCAAAGATTATTGTCGGTTTAAGTAATGCATTAATTGGCGAATAAAATAATTTAAGATTTTGTGAAAAACAATAAAATTTATTAGTTGGAATAAAACATACGTTATACCTGTTTAAAGAATAACAATTATATTCGTCATCATTCAAGTTTTGTTGCCTTTTTTGAGAATAATAATTAAATTTCATATATATTTCAAATGCATATGCGTACAGAATCAGTCAGATCCATATAGATACAAATTGAGATGAGAATCTCGTTCACCAACAACTTTCTCTGGAATCCATGGCACGCAATTTATTTAATAGAGAAATAGACAGGTGTATTTGTAAAAAGCACCGCCGGATTTACAACCAAGACCTTTTTATTTAACAGACAAACATTTTTTTTGTCATTTCGACATGCTGAATTGTCATTCATTATGTATATTGTCGATAAAGTTTTTCGTTGAGTAACCGTTTTATGATTTCAATAATTTATATTTGTGTGTTCGATAGTTAAAATGGGTCACGTATTTATATTTATTTTTAGCACTTTTACTGTTCCACATAAATTGCATTTTTAGATACACCGCATTACAACACTTTTGAAAGGTAAAATATAAAATATACTATATATATAATGTGGTTCTAGATATCCGTAAGATTTCATTAGATTATTTATGCTTTTAAAAAATAAAAGAAACAGAATTATCAGACAATGCTTTAATATAATTATATATATATATGTTTATGTTTATATATATATAATCATTTAGAAAATTATTAATAATGTTTTATTAATAATTTTACAAAAAACTTTTAAAATGATATTATATGCCTTTGCTCAAAAATACACTTTTAATTCTCAAGTTTAAAGTTCTCTTCTATTTTTAAAGGACAAAATATCCTTTAAAAGTAATCTGCCTCATAATTATCACATTTATGTTTGACATTATTAACAAAACAATGGTAGAGTTCGTATATCTCTAAAATTATCATTATACAATACTACAATGATTTTGAAGACACTTAGATATATATGTATATATATATATATTTCGTTTGGTTAAGATATACGTGATGATTTGAAAATTTTAAATTATATTTGTAATAAGGTTGCTACAATGTATTAAAACATTCGACACAAAGATTTGAACATTGTGACAAATATTAATATATTTTTTGAATTATATTTTAGTTTTTTTCAGTACGAGTTATAAGGTCGGTTTGATATTGATGCAATGTCAGCTGCCGAGATGAGTTAACAACGTCGATTCAATGTGGGTCATAAAGTCGATTCGACGTTTGTCAGATGTTGGTTTGTCGACATTGGTTGCTAATGTCCTGACTTAATTGTAACGATTGTAAAGTCGTTTAAGTGTGGGCATTTTATTTGAATCATAAACAAATTTAATTTATTCCTTACTATAAACGAGTATATCTATTTATTTTTAAACTCAACAAACTGCATAATTAATATAAGCTACAAGAACACAAATTCACAATATCGATTTACCGTTTATAATCACATATTACCTGCGAACTAGATGGACTACAATTACCTCATATACGTAGACTGCTAAAAATATATTTATTTATATAATAAACTAATTTTGAATAGAATTTTTTGGAAAAATTCATTGAATGAAGTATGTAAAAATAATCACAACGCAAAAACATAATAAATACTCCATTTAACATTATACTTTTATTCACATTCCAACATACTACCAATAAAATTCGTTTGTTATAATTTTAAAGAATTTATTCAATTCAATTCAGTATTTACGGATTCATTGAATTATTCGCATAATAATTACGACTGTTATTAATAATCGTAAAAGCATTTTCCCAACAAGATATATACATCTTACTGATTGATTTGTATCGTAAAAGTACAAACAGCTCTCAGAATGAGCCACAACGTGTTTTTCAAAGCATAACAACATTCGTAAACAATCCAAATTAGTCTCGACGATGCAAAATTGTAACGGTTCTGTATTTTGCGAGCCAATTTCGTATGTTTAATCGAGGAACAAAAGTTTATTGCTGCAAGATCTTTTAGAACACTTGTGCAATATGTGTAAATAGTCGTTGTACAAAATTACGAACTAGTTTCTGACTGTTACGAATAATGAAAGGTAAGCTTATCCTACTCACAATTTACCGATAAGTATCGTATTCCTGAAGTTCTCGTTGTTCGATACCACGAAACTTGTTTACGTACGCCATGCACTTGTTTTGTTCTTCTTCTTCTTCTTCCCCAACAAAGAAGAAGTCAGACGTGCTGATCACGTAGAATGCAAACGAAGAAATACCGAGACGCGCGTAAGGTGATACTCGTAACAAATTATTCAATACCGCATTTCTGAACCAAATCTACGTGACTTTCTTCGAACGTTCGATAAAAAGGTTGATTATTTTGATATTCCGGACAATCGCGGTGGTGAGTCTGAGGTTAATTAAACGAAAACTCTGCAAAAATTGGAGAATAAAAGATGATTGAATACGTAACGGAACGAGATAAAGCAATAAATCATGGGGCTCTGAGAATGCTCTGATCGTATTAAAGATGACCATGCACTGTAGATTCTAATGTATAATGCACAATTAATAACACGAAACCAAATAATTTCCGCGCGCTTTAAAATGCATGGAATATTTTTCGAACCGTCTCAAATTTACTGCGATATTCGTTCAACGATAACTCTGTTTCTTATTAACGTATATATAAAGAAGTTTAATCCGATGTGGGGAATTATAATTTTATTGCTTGATTGAAAGTTTTAATTATTCATTAATAATTTAAATTAAAATTTTGATTAGTTGAATGTATATTCAAATTGAGATCGTTAATAATGAATGTTTGTTCGGTAGATCTGTATAATACCGAATGTTCTAAATTACCTAAATGATTTTGATGAATTGGATTTTGATGAAAAAGACAAATCCTCGTTGAATTGTAATATTATAGAGATGATATTCCGTACCGTGCTGTATTATATATTAGACATACGTATTATAGAGAGAAGAATACAAATGATTGTGTTTGAAATAATTAGATGTTGAAGTAGCTATTTTTAACTAATATTAATTGAATGTAATTCAATTTCAAATGATCAAAAAATGATTAAAAATTTATTGTAAAGTTGCATAACTTCATAAATTTGTATATAAAATTCATCAAAAAATGATCAAAAATTGATCAAATACTAATCATAAATTGATCGAGAATTGATTATCAAATTAGCAACCAAGAAATTTTATAATAAAATTTTCATAATTTTTTGATCATTTGAAATGGTTAAATATGATTAATTTATAATGTAATCGTTTTTGGTCTTGTTTTTGAGATCATTTTACGATCAATTTTTGATCATTTTTTGATCGTAATTATTTTTACTTGGGAATGTTTCACGAAAACAATTTTCGCATTCAAATATAGTATCAATTAAACGAGGATAAAATGTAATGTTTCTATGTAACGATATACAAAATATATATACGCATTAGATCATTGTTGCGTGCACATCCATCTTACGTACAAAGATACTTCGATTTTCGTGTTGCAAATGTCATTTGTGATAAATGTATAATTTGTTTGCGGAAAAAACTCGTCATGACTGGGTGTTTGTTTAAAATTATGAACATCAAATAACAAAGATATATATTTACCTACCTATATAAAAAATACGGTCAAATTGTAGAAACAATACCAGAAGTCGTAACTTCGTTAACGGTCGTTAATAAATAACTCCGCAAGTTTATAACACAACGAGCGCGGCAATTATGAATTTACAAATATCAATTTAATTGCAGATTGAATTAGCTGTTTTGCCATTTTTAACTTATTACGGACATATTTCTGGTGATTGTGGAAATTAACCTTATTAAATGTGTCACATTTTTAATTAATTTGAAACTAATGAAAAGTGCATAAACCTTTACAAATTGCAGCTTAACCGAAATTACCAACTAAATATAAAGCAGTAGAATTAAAATCTTTATCTTGTACAAACTATAGATGTTCTTTAGAACTTTAATGTGATTATATTCATTCAGATCTTGTCAGGAGTACTCAAGTTTTTAACCTATGTTGGATTCCAGATAATATAAGATTAAATCGGAATTAATTAAACTGAATTGTTCAGGGATAATGAACTTAATAAATAATTAAACAAACAAGAATCTGGGCGATCTTGATGAAACTTTGTATAAATGGTGCATTTAACAAAACTTATTAAGTGAACAGAAAGGGATTCGTAGTTGTAACATTTTAATAGATAAAGTGTTCAGGCATAATATCTTTATAATTTATATCGACTTTTATCTCACTCGATCAGCTTATCTTTGTAATTATCCGACGATTTCTGCGTACATCTTTTATCAACGTATAATTTTATTTTCAAATCTATCAGACCTCCTCCGAATCCGGATTACTTTTATCTTAACTTTAATTTAATTTACCCGGCTCTTCACAAACTCAAAATAATCAAATAAATATCTCATAAATATTTACAGTCTCCTCGAGTTATATAACAAACCAACAATTTAAATAAGGTTAATATTTACTAAATAAAGAACATTCTCATGATTACTCATTGCATAGAAGGTTATCAAGATAATATCACGCATTCCACGACAGAAATCATTTGATATTCAGACATAATTGTTGATTATTTCAAAATTTATTTAATTGCTATATTATGCACGAAAATTGTCTCGCGAGTTTATTGTTTAACAATATATGACGACTACTTTAACACACTATTATATAATTATATATTATACATTATACATTATACACTGAGAACAAAATTTCATCAAAAATTACTATACGTATGACAACACGGGTCTAAAGACAATATGTACTATTATTTTATAGAATGTATGATCAAACATGTTATGCAACTGAAAATGTTTACCACACTTTACGGGAAGAATTGTGATACTTCCAATAATTACACACAAATGGCTGGTGATTAATTTTATAAATGTTCTTTATGCCATCCTTTCCAGATACACGCAGAAAAATGTTGCATTAGAAATTACTGAAAGTTCAGTAAATATTATTCAAAACACAGTAACTCACGGACAAAACAAAATTTCAGTAAAAAATTACCGAACTTTTGAGTAAACATTAATGAATGTTTGTAAATATATGCCGAAAATTCATCAATGTTTACAGTAAAAGTTCGTTATTTTCTGACTGAATTTTTGTTTAGTCTGTGAGTTACTGTGTTTTGAATAATATTTACTGAACTTTCAGTAATTTTTAACGCAACATTTCTCTGCGTGTAATATGGTAAAATTAATGAAAAATATATCAATTGTATGGGAACTTTTTTCTCAGTATATATCGTAACATTTCAAGATCAGTTCAAAAAATATGTCAATCTTTGACTCTATATTTTGGACCCAAACATAAATCGAAAACATCGACCAAATCAACTTTCGTAATATACCACAAAAAGCACCACAAAAGCTGTTATAATTTACAATACTGATGTTTATAATATTTCCTTCGGGTATTACGATACACTGTTGTCTTGTTACATTATAAATTTCTGAATAATTGGCACCCGGGAGGTAGGCACTTGAATTTCAAAACCACCGGTAGTTTCACCTGAATGTATGTTTCAAGAATTATGTTTACAGAACGCGAAAACTGCTAATGTGCAGGAATCGAAATATGGCTTCGCGTTGCACAAGACTAACTGGAATTCGCGAGAGTCGAACAACGGTACTCGGCAAAGTTGACCGCCGATGACCGCGTGCGCAAGATAAACAGTGCCAATCCAGGTGTGGCAAACATTTACGTAATAAGGCTGTACTTGAGGCCCAGATAATCCTGTAGTAAGTGATATCAATGCCCCAACATAGTGCATAGTCTTGTGACTTTCTCGGCTCATTGATAAAACCAAAGGTCAAGTTGTAATGCATTAATGTGGTGTGCGCAATAGTAGGCGTTTTACGTCGATCGATTGACAACCTCAATCCTGATTAGATCAACCAATGCGCGATTCATCGTTGAAAGCATGCAATGTTAAATTCGGGCGTCGTTTGATCTTCGAGAATGACTCCAGCTTTTCGCGCTTCAGCGAGGACAATTAAAATGCGAGCAGCAAATTCGCTTTGTTATGACTTCATAGAAATCGTAACAAAAATCACGAGAGTCTTTGCTCGCTCATCGCGTAATTATTTGACATTATATTGTTTTAAGTTATAAAGGAGGGCGCCATTATTATTAAATTTATATCGAACAACGTAACCAAATTATTTATCGTAACTTTAAGTCCTTGTTCGTCGTTAAAATGATGAAGTTGATAATTTACGCGACAAATTCGATAATACCGTTAACCGTCACACAGGAATTGCGAAAAGTTTCAAATTTTAATTCAATTACGTTTTCGTCATCATTTTTGTTCAAACTTATTATAATTACGATTATACGTTAGGACCGAAGCTAATTTAGCGTCCGAACATCCGATGGACTGGTACCGGGAGAAATCAGTGATTCGGAATTATGAAAAATTGTATGATATCAAACAAACGTTCGTCCGGTATAATATTTATCCAATTAATTTGAAAAGATTACGGAGTCAATTGAATCGTAAAACACGGACTGATAAAACATTTCGCAGGATCAAAAGAAGCGAACAACTTAATGTAAAATCAATAGCAAATCCTCGGACTTGCCTTCGAACGATCATTCGCCAAGTTTTAAATAACAAAATTAAACAAGAGTTATTTAAATTTCCGTCAATTAAGTCAAACGAATTTCACTAATTGATTCTATAAAAAACAACACCAAGCACACTTTTTTCCATCAAAAAAAGTGCGTTATACACGTCGCCGTGGCGTCTTCAATTTTGATATTATTAAAATATTCAGTCGTTTGAAAAAACGTTGAAAGTCTCGTTCGTTTCCGCGTCATTATGGTGTCGAAAAAGTGTTAATCATTGAACACAAACCGATCGAAAATATACGAAAAAAAGTTGTTTAAATTCATGCGAAATGTCACGAGTTCGAAAACAAATGTTAATATATTGTAACTCCGTGACTATACTTGACGGTGAAAACGACAGGTCAGCACCTACTGGTGGCAATGCGGAACGCGATATGTAAGGCCTAACTGTCAACGTAACTCTGCCGTTGCCAATCCGCTATAAGTACTATCAGTGGAACTTTTATTTTAAATCAAAGTGGTCAATACTTTTTCACGGCGAACTTTTGTTACGAATGCCTCCGTGCGCATCGAGTTCTAATATATCCTGATGGTATGTGAAACGCTTAGAAAGTTGAAACCGAAGCACTTTTCCTGCCACGAGCTCCACTCGAAAACGCCTGGGATACCGCCAAAGAATGCGCTTTTGTTTATGAACGATTACATTCGTACAATTTTGTTCGCGACAAGGTTTCGTATTCTTCCATTAGACTTTTCATTTCGTTCGAGACACGCGGTCGCTCCCGAATAATGCAGAATACGTCTTACGGATGACGCTAATTATGATCGCAATATATAAATTACAGTTATTATTTCGTCAGTCGACGCTTCAGAATGCATTAGAATTAGAACGTTTTCGAACTGTTATTTCGTATTAATACGATTCGAATTTATGTTTCCGATGAATAATTATGGAGCGCGGTATGTAAGCATAAGATGACAAAATTATTGTTTAACAACGAATGCATGTTGCGTTGCAATAATGGATATAGTCGATGCAAATGTGATGAAAAAATATAGTTGCTCTCGGGAATATTTTATAACAATAAATTGTCAAATGATATGTCATTCGGTTTTCTGTTTTATTTCCAGTTATAATCCTTTATGAATTTTCGCTTCTCACCCTCTCTTATAATAATGTATATTATATGTTATATTTATGTGAATTTTCGTAGATATAGATATTATGTTACCCATTTCATTAGATTTCCAATAATATTATGTCTTCGTTCATTCAATTCTTATTTCACTAGCATTATCATATTTTTATGTCATTATGTATATTTCGATCGATTATCATTGCTGAAATATCGAATTTGTCATCTTTTAAGAACATAAACTATCCATGAAGTTATTTATAACCTTCAGAGAGAATCAGTTTGAAAGTTGAATTTACATTTGCGTCTGCAAATCACGATATAGTTAATAAAAATATTCTAAGAACACTTTTTGCAACCGTATAGTTATGTTAAAAATAATGCTTTATGGTTATCATTATTCGGAATAATACACGCATTATTCAATTGGCTTGGAAAAAATGATTCCAGTAAGTTAACCACATTCCGATAACAAGATGTAATATTCTTAGAATACACAATTCCAATAATCAAGATAAAAATGACTAAACGCGTTTGAAAATTGTGGGATAAAAGTATTTAAAAAGTATATGCAATATATATATATATATATATATATATCAAATATAAAGTTCCCGAAATACCTCCACTATTATTATTATTATTATTATTATTATTAACTAGTATTTTCTCAAAATTCGTAACCGACGAAATGACGGCAAAAATTCGAAATTGCGTAGAAAAAGAAAAAGATCATTACCAATTGATTATCAAACGATCCGAGCTTTTCTCACGCGAAATGTATCCTCGTACCATTCGCTGCACTCGTTAAACCTTCTAAAAATAACCCGCGATTTCCTTTTGTCCGCAGCTTTCCACTCGGGTTCCTCTCTGAAATCTCGGATTCTTGTCACAAGCGGACCGGAGCTGCTCAAAAGACAGTCAATTGGACGTTGCAGCGGTCGTTACACCCGTAACAAGTCCCGCGCGAATTTTCGTGCCAAACGAGGGCCGCGGGCTTTTCAAATTTCCGCGCGAATTTTCGAACCGTCGCAGTGACGTTCGCAACTCGACACTCAGGCCGGACGCACTGCAATCGGCTAAGGCGACGAGCCGTGTCACGACCGAGCTGAAACAAAACGTCCACCGCGTATGCTTGTGTACACGCGCACGTGCACGCGCGCACACACACGCACGCCCGTGTCCAGGGTTACACGCACGCACACACACGCGCGCACGCACGAACGCTTAAACGCACGTTGATAGCGCGCTTGTCCGAGATCACTGTGTACGTACAACTGACTCGCAGAATTGCTGCATGGAATGCTCACGAGGAACGGTTTTTAGCCGATCCTACCTTGACGATCCGAGCTAAGGAATCTTCGCCTTCGATAACCGCGCGAAGCGGGATCTCTCGAACGCGTGAGAGGTGCCGTTCCGAGCAGCGAGCGCGAGCAGATTATTCAACCACAAATCGAATTCCAGTCAAATCCCGTGAGCCACTTATATGCTTAACGCGATACTCTGGTATTTGAAAGTGCGTGCTCGATTCTGTCGCTCGCTTTTTAGGATGTTTTTTTCTTGTTTTTTTTTTGTTTTTTGTTTTTTTTTTTATTGTTGTTTATTCTACTCGAACGTTAAAGATACCTGGCGTTAAAGCCACAGATGGCTCAATGATAAACGGATTTAGTTGCATTCTCGTATTAGATGCCGCGGTATGGTCAAGTTTGCGCAAAAATATGCGCTGCATTTTGTCGGTTTTAAAAAATTGCATTTTGCTTGCATAATTTGACGCAAATAAACAAACCGTCGGCTCGATTTGGATCAATATAACGTTGAATCATGTGCACCGCACAGAATGTTATATAACATATACTATATCTGTATACGTTACATATGTTATGGGTATGTGTTTGTAGAGAAGGAAGAACGCGATAAAAAATTAAATCAAACTTGATATACAACGTTTTTCCTTATAGTGCGGAATATGACCGGACAAATGTGTGTATGTAACTTTGAAATACAAGGAGGAGTATTTTGTTTAGTTAAATGGAAATTATATACGCTGGAAGAAATTTCTGTTAAGTTAAAGGAAAATCTTTTGTTCCTAATTGTGAATTTAATAAAGCACAAACAAAGAAATTGAGTTTGCAAAGAAAGAAAATAAATAAAAAATCCTGATTCTATTGTAATTACTGGAAATATAAATACAATGTCCGAAAAATGGACTAGTTTTAATAATGTTTAAATCCTTAATTTCAATAACATTAAACAAATCGATTAAAAATTTTATAGTAACACATTTTTTAATAACGTGTATATTTATTTTTATATACTATATATAAAATCATATTTTTTAATATAAATAATTGTATAACCAAATTACGACACATTATAAGTTAAACTAATTATAAACTCTTCGTTCTGAAAATTGATATAATTGACAGATACTTAATTTGATTACATACAAGAACTTTTTATTACTAAAAAGAACATTAAACATATTTTCAAACAGTATGATGAACTACAAATAATTATTGAATGAAATAAAAACAAATTGAAATAAAGTATATTTCTCATATGGTAATAAATACAAATTTTATTAAATTTCATAATTATTTACTTACTAAATATTATATTATTAAAGAATTTATAACATTAACTGATACAAAGAAAAATTTATTTAAGAAAAATACTGTTTTTTTTAAATATTAAAAATTCCAATATAGTTTGAAAGTGACACACACGAGCGAACCTCTACTCTCTAAAGAATGATCACAAGGAACTTTGTCGTTTCATATTAAATTCAATTGTTTTGTAGAATGTTTGGTATTCTGCAGATTCAAAATACAAAGCACATACGTTTGATACATAATTAATGTTTAATTCTTCTGTTAAAAATATCATTGTTTATATTATAGTTTGTAAGGATACTACTAAGTTATATATTATATTTATATATAAAATAATTACCATTATCAATTATGCTAATTTGAATATCGTTTTGGGTTTTTAAAAAATAAAGCGAAAGATATATATTATTTTACGAAGCAAAAATATTGTTTTGAGGCATTTTTATAGCTAAAATAACCATGTTTGTCAATATAAACATATGACTAGTGGTTTGATTAATTTTAATTATGTCTAACTGTCGTATTTACTTTTATAAGACATTTAATTCCGTAATTTTCTTTGAATGTATGAAAAAAATCCAAATTTAAAAATTTCATAATTTACTGGCATTTCGTCAGAAATAGTATTTGGGGCGGTTTTTATGTTTGCAAAGATTATATCTGTTGATATACAGTAATTAGAAACGATTTTTTTAATTTGATTTTTCGACCAAAATTCGATTGTTCTGAAGTCGTCCATTTCGTCAAAAATGACCAAAAATTCCCTTTTTTTAAATCGACTCGAAATTATTCTATAGAAAACAAACTTGAGGTATTTTCAAATATAAAATATCATATTTAGTTATTATAAGGATTATTAAGTGTAAATTCTATCATTTGAATGTACGGAAGAAACGCAGATTTAATTTTCCCATAATTTACTCGAATTTCGTCAGAAATAATATTTGGCGCTATTTCTACGTCTGTAATGATTATATTTGTTGATATAAAATAAATGGAAACGTTTTTTGAAATTTGATTTTTTGACTAAAATTCGATGTTTCTGAAGAGATATGTCGTCGATTTTGACAAAAATGGCCAAAATATGACTATGTCCCAAAACACTTGAAATGATTCTGGCATGCAGACCTGATAAAATTTAAGATGTAAAATAATATTTTCAGTCGATATTAAGTTATTTTAGTCATAAATATGTTCGTTTTTTTGTATTTTATCGAACATAGCACGATTTCAAAATACCATAATTTTCTCAAAAATACTCAAAAACACATATTATCGGCATTTTGATGACCTAAATATTTGCCTATAAAGTATTTTTAGGCAATTTCCAAAATTTTGATTTTTCGACCAAAATTTGATTTTTCTGAAGGGGAATAGTCGTCTATTTCGTCAAAAATGACCAAAAAATGACTTTTCAAATCGACTCCAAATCATTCTAGAAGACAAACCCGAGGCATTTTCAAACATATAATGTCATATTTAATAATAAGAATTTTTAGTGTAAATTCTGTCAATTTTTACATTATTGTTTCATAAAAATGATTTATTAAATTCAGTAGACGTATACGGAATTTTTGTCATATAAGAATATATAATTTATTTAGCTTAGAAAAATATTGAAATACTGTCAAGGTGCCAGTTAAGTAAAATGAATGTAGTGTTATATTTTAATAAATTATCACAGTATAGAGAATAATAAGATAATAGAAATATACACATAGATATGAATGTAAAATAAAATTTACATCGAATTTATGTTCCGCATATAAATTATATTAACATTTCATCATTCTTTAATAATAAGTATCTTAGATATTGAATCGTTCTCTTTTGCCCTCAATACACACGATACCGCCAAATTTAAAAGAATAACGTCTAGACCGGAAATGAAAAAGGTTCTAACAAGATTTTTCATAGTCTATTTCAGAG
>JABFQC010000930.1:0-22180 GCA_022817085.1 Psilanteris sp. ZL-2020
AATATAGAATGTTTCTGATTTTATCATAAACATATATGACAGTTAAATTATTAAATCTAATATTAATGTAGGAAAAAGAATCTATATAGGAAGGATATGCAAATGACGTTTTTTGGTAGGCAGTTGAATTTCGTTTAACAACGATTATATATATAGTAATACTTGTAATGCTTTCTTTTAAGATTTCATCCAGGTTATTAATAATTTTCCCAGTTGCCAATATTGTCGCTTTCGGATTAGTTTACTTACTTTCTTTGCGCAATTAATTAATCCCTTGACAAACAAAATGAATACAATAAAGAGAGCTATGCTTGACCTTCGGTTATTACAGCGAGCTTTTCGAATCAAGTACCCTCACTTTCTAAGTGCTCTAGCCAAGCAGTGTGCACTAGTGCATCAAGATCCTTCAATATACAACGTGTTCCAAGTTCGACTACTATCCTTTTAAACTTTCAACTTATTTCGAGCAACTTTAAAAAAGAGGTCACTTCGAAAATCGCGCAAAATTTCTGGATATAAGCGTGCACATTAATTTGGACGGTGTATTGTATTAAGTTGATTATTTTGGCTCTAACTTTTTTCATGCACCGTTTTTAAAATTACTCGTATCAAGAAAGCATACACGTAATATTGGACGATCATATTTTATCATATATTTTATACCGGCAAGATTAAACGGTTTTAAAATTTTTTCGACTGTACAAAATTTGATATAATATATATAAGTTTATGAAATTTTAAATTGCTTATTATTCTTGAACTTAAAATATATCAGAAAGCTAAATTTGAAATAATTTTTATAAATTTTATATTCTAAATTAGAAGTAAATTTTTAAAATTATATTATGTATAATTTTATACGCATTAAATAATCCTTTCTAAAATTTTGGAAATTTTAATTCATTTTATAAGGTAATGAATTATTAGATGAAGAAATTAAGTTATAAAATTAGTAATTTATTACATTGTATATATTATAATAAATCGTATTTATATTTAATGTGGAAAAAAATAATTAAGTTTATGCAATTGTGTAAAAATAAAACTTATAGTATACTGTTTATTGGTCTTATTCGTACAAACTATGTATATATTGTGAAAAATTTATGAAAAACTTTTATTATTTAATTATCTTGAGTGAAGTAATAATGTAATTAACATAATAGTTTATAGACATTAGTTTAGTATTTTGTCACAAGCATATATGTGAAAAGATTTTAGATTCCAATATTGTGAGTCAGGTCGTGCAAAAAATATTTTCATAGTTTGAATTATACATATATTTATTACAACATATATGTATTTTGGTATGAAAGATATGCCTTCGACTATACGTATTAAAATTTATCATGTATATAAACATTGCATCCAAAACATATATAAATAATGTATTGGTACGATATATATAATATTAAAATCCTAAGCTCATGTTATATCCGACAAGTTACTGCATTTTAATATTTTATTATAAAAAAACTGAATATAATAAGTAACTTTATTTTAATATAAACATTTATTTTCGCTCAACTCATTATATATTGCATATCGTAATTGAATGTATGATACACGGAGAAAAATTTCCATTAAAAATTACTATGCCAAAACAACAATTGTGCACGATGTTTGTCAGCAAAGAAAAATTATAGCTATAACACAGTAAAATGTATAACAAAAATTAAGTATAAGTCTACGATGTTTAGGCATAATTTTTCTGTGTTGACAAACATCGTGCACAACTATTGTTTTGGCACAATAATTTGTAATGGGAATTTTTCTCCGTGTATATAATAATCTTACTTAAAATAATAATACAAACTTTCTGATAAACTTTATCATTTGAAAATCCCAATTGTAATTTGCTTGGATTTTAAGCAATAAAATCGACACATTTATACAAATTTAAAATATATATAATATAATAATTTATTGTAGTATTAAAAATATAATATATATTTATAGTTTCCATCAGAGTTTTATATTTACTATATACTGTCATGCATTCAAACGATATTTTTAAATAAATTCAAATTTGCTATGTCATTGATATTGTAATAGTAACGTATTAACGTAAAACGTACTAAAATATATATTACATTTCTATATATATAGTAAATTAGTGATAAGAAAAACACACTGATGAATGAAAACAAAAAATTTAGTTTAAGTGTTACAAAGATTGTTCGCTACCTTTTTATCTGTAATTCGTAACAAATCAATTACCATTATCTGACCAACACAATCCATTTAATGACTCGAATTGTTTTACAATTTTGACTAGCTCGTCTGAATATAATTGTATTAAAGAAAATTAACACATTAAATTCTAGTAGTCTTCCTCGAATGTACTTGTAGTAATAAAACAGGGATAATAACAATAATCGTAAAAATAATGGCGCACGTTTTTCCTGAATTTTGTGCACATCTTCGGATATGCAGTTTTTTTTCGCGTTTCACATCATTGCACACATATTGGATACAAAAGTACACATCTAAAAGCTTCTAAGGTTACATCAATAACCATTCGACATTTGTTTCGTCGCACATTTTGCACACAAATATTTGCTAGTGACGGCAGTCGAAATGATATTCGTCAACGACGTTGTTTCAAAGTAAACAAACGTTGACACTTTTCCTCGGAATGAATTTTTGCCACGACGAGAACTTATAGGTCAGGAATTACCAATGCAATATTAACATCAAATATTTGCACTTGACATCGATTAGTTTAATCAGAGAAAACCGGTAATTGTAGTTTGTCTGTAGATCCGCCGTTGTATTTGCCTTCTAACGCAACGATTATGTTTATTAAGTTGTTTTCTGATTTAATATCACCCAACTATTCTAGCATAAATTTCCATTTTTTGACAGATATTTCAAAGTAATCAATAAAGTTCAAAAATAAGTTGGTATTATTGTTAAATATATAATAAATTACAATATTTTTATTATACCTAATCAACGACAATAACTATAATAAAAACAAGGCCCTTTTTTTATATCGCAATTTTAGTAATTAATTTTGAAATAACTATTCGATTCAGAGCAAAAATATTAAGGAAGATCAATCATAAAGTTGTTACTTAGCTAGAGCAAATCTTGATTTTATACGCAATTACGCAACTTGTTAATTTTATTGCCGCGTGCAAAAATAAAACGCTAATCAATATTCGAGAAAATACTTACATTTAATCTGTTTGTGATAAAAAAAGAACTAGCGGGAGGAAAGCACGTCAAACATGTTCATAAATTAATAATTAGACAATACATCCGAAACAGCTTAAGTGCATTATATACAACTATGTAGTTTAAAGGTTTTGAAAACGAGTTGCAAATGGTTAGAATTTAGTACAAATTGTCTTTAATCGTATTATAATGTAATTAGCGAAATTAAAAATCTTGTAAATTAGGGAATTTGGTCATCAATTTTCAATCATTTATTACAGTATTCAATTACTGTGATATTCAATACAGCTAAATATATAATATATGTGTCTTATTTAATATAAAAAGTGACTTAATGAATAAGCTTAAGTATCCTTAATTCATCGTACAATACCTTGTATTAAGACAGCTAGTGACTTAAATAAATCACTTTGTGTCATAAAAAAAGGTACATTTAAATTACTTTTTTCAGAAGTACTGTTGCCATACACTGAGAGAAATTTGATAGTAAAAATTATCACGAATTAGGTGAATTGAGCATTACGACTGACAAATGATAATTTTTAACATTCTTTGTGCAATTTTTAACACTTTTTGTGTTACATGTAACATTTTTAACATATTTTATCCAAAATTTTAACACAAAACATATGTTAAAAATTATTATTTTTCAGTCGAAATGCTCAATTACCATCATTCATGCTACTTTTTATTACGAAATTGCTCATCTCAGTGCAATAAACGTATAACAATGAACGTAAGATGTTTGTATTTAACAATAACGTTTCCTTAAAATTATTAACAAAAATATGGCATTCAATAGCTTCGGCATACGCACACGTGCACTCAATGAGATTCCTTTTATTTACGTGTAGAACGCTATACAACAGGGATATTGCAACTGTCGTAACAGAGTTGTAAATAACAACTCGTTAAACCTAGTCTGCGTATAACAGCAGAGAATACCAGAGCTGATTTGATAAGATTATTTTAGAATTGTATCTCAGTTCGTTCGTTCCCTTTAAGCTCAACCGAAGCTTTTCTTCACTGCTGCTCCCAAGGTTTGCAGCGTTGAGCTGAGCCCGGTCAATACTGGTTCAACTTAGCCGGGATTAAACGTTTAGCTTTGCGATCCACCTTTCTTTGAAGCTCTCTGTCAAATCTTGCCACCTGCATCAAACGAGACCTTCTTTTGTTTTAGCTTCCCCCATTCTAGGTTTTGTTTCCTACGGCTTTTACTGTCCTTCTCGTTGTAATTTACGTCGTTTCGTACGTATTTTTCGCTATTTGCTGTTCCAACGCTTCTTTCAATTACAAAGACATTACGCGCTGTCGAAACTTAGTTAGGCAAATTAAGAACAGACGGATAATACTATACAAAATCATTATATCGATTGCGTATTTATTACGAAACGACGTAGCCGATTGTTTTACGATGGTAATCGGTTACAAATGTTGCATTCGTGTATTTATTATTATGTATATTATAAACGAATTTATTTATGAATTTTAAATGAAATTACTTTTTTTGTTTTTTTTATTTTTTTTTGCAAAAAATTACCATTCAAATTTCTTAAATTAAGACATTAATGTATAATGTAAGACACGCAAGTGTCGCGTAACAAAATATATGTGAGGAGTCGGTATTATGATCATTTTAATGAATTAATTATATCAAGGTAAGACATTGGTGTCTTAAATTAATAAGTCACTTCTACGACACTTATTTTTCCGGTGTTACTATATAGCAATTTTTATTGCAGAAGTTATAAAATCCAATTTGGAATTGTATACAATAAATTTTCTTTAAATTTATACACGTTTATATTTACGTTGACTAAGATTATTTATATTTATTTGTGAAAAATAATTTATTTTTCATTGTAAATTACGTTTCATTATATTAGTAGAAATATTTCACTTATTTATTAAAAGATACCTTTGTAATTTCGTATTGTGAATGTATATATGGTTCAACAAAAACAATTTTCAAAATCAGATTATCTGTAATTTTACACGTTATTTTTCGAACTTTAAAACTGTAAAGTTGTTGTTTTTAAAATACAGGAAAACCCTTACAATTTATAGAGACATGACTTGATGAAACTTGTGAAAAACTTCTCTTCGTACAAAAAGAAGTAGAAATCCCCTTTCCCTTACTGGTGTCTTGTAATAAGTTAACCAGTATCGTAAACACATACATTATCGACATACAAAAACTTTTTTAAATAATGAATTTTAGGTTAAAATAAATCCTACTGTATTTATTTCAATTTCATCTTGTATTTAACTTGACAAATTTTATGTATTATTAAATATATATTTATAGTAAGAATTAGAAAATTCTGATTAAATCATTTTTATTTACTACGGTAAATTCACATCATATATAATTAGGGTGGGAATTAAAAATATAATACTATAGTATATTTTGAGATCATAAATATCATTAATTATGTTAATTCTTCTTCCATTAATCCTTTGATATTTTAATATATATGTTTTGTTTAAATATATTTATATTCAAATTATAAAAACTATATATTTTGAATAATATATACAAACAAAGTAAACATTTGAGGGCTAAAGTGTTGATTATTTTATTCCAAAATTCAATGCTTATATTATAAAACGCCATTTAATAAATAGAACAAACAAGTATAAAGATGCAAATATAATTTTTTTTCTTTGTAATATTATAACAAAGGTAATTATTATTATTGTGTCTTCTAAATGTAACCAACTTTTAATGTATACGGATATTTAAGATTTATGGTGCTTTCTTTACATATATTGAAGAATGAATGATGAAATGTGTACGGCAAACTCAAGCAAGAAAACATACTGAAATCATTTCCTCGTGATTAAATACAAATCACATATAAAATGCTGGATTGTTCAACAAAGCGATTGCTTAAAGAAGAAATATTATATTATAATAATATAGATATTTGCACACCATTTATTCAATACATGTTTCAAATGTATAAAAATTATTGCTTAATCAATAATTTAATATACAAAAAAACATATAATGTTCTTATATATTTGTATGATCTATAAAAAGTTATTGTTGTAATTTCATAGATGTAACAATAAAACATATCATTTTATACTAATCGGACTAAAAATAATAATCAAGTTTCATTCATATATAGTATACATATTATATTAATGTGATGTTGAAAACAAAATTATACAATAAAATTTGTTAAAAGATATATCTCCAAATTCTTTGCCTAACATTTTACATTATTTTTAATACAAAAGATTATTTCAAAGAATAAACATACTTTTTTTATTTTAATGAAGTTTTTAAGATTTAGGGGTTGCTTATTTATGCTCTGTCATCTCTTATATGTGTCTAATATGATACAATCAATTTAACCTCATATAGGTAATGACTTTATTTGATAGTATAATTTATGAGAAATTACAAAATAGAAATAATAAAGATAGATGATATCTTAAATGAACCTTATGGAAACGTCTTTTATATTATAAACGTTGATTATTGATTTTGGAATTATCCTAATTTAATCATTAATAAAAAATCTGTTTAGCAACACGTATATATATATTTCTTTTAAATAATGTATCGTTAATGGGATAATTTTATTATATTTGGTAAAGAAATTTTTTGTTTTTGTGGAAAATAAAAATGTTGACTTCTTGATCTAACAAAATGATATTATTTATTTCATCAAATGATTGCATCATATTAGCAGAGGACTATTTATGAATTTGATTTATTTATCAAAAAATATTTATTTGTATACACTATAATAATTATATTAACCTATGACATGTAGAACTGATAAGATAATTGAAATCTTTGTATAAAGAGTCATTGAATGAACTATATTTAAATTTGTTAATCATGTTTAATATATATATATATATAATATATATATATATTTATATTTATATTCGCAAATATGGTTTCGCATAATTAGCGTGAACGAAATAGATTCTACCGAATTAATAGCGAAGGTAAATCAGTTAATATAAAAATTGCCATAAAAACTTCTCGATAATTACACTCTTCATTACTCGGTTGTCGATAATGCAATATCTTATAAAGTACAATTTAATTGCAATCCATTATGTGATAACTTAATAATTTGTACATAATTCGAAAATATTATCAGTTAATTTTATGAATATACAAATTAAAATTTAAATCTAGTTATTTATTAATCTAAAATCTAATTATATAATTTATTAAATAATATCTTTTTCTATTTCAGGTAAGATTCTACAATTTGGATCGTTTTCGAGAAGTTAAGGTTGTATAAAGATTAAATAAATCGTGTTCATATATAGTTATATGTATTTGTGTCATTTGCAAATACTACAATTATATCAATTAAAAATATCCATTCAGGCGTGTCAATGCAACCAGTTATCTGTAAAAAGTCATTTTAAATCGATTGCAGAAAAGTAATTTTTTCTCATTTTTTTGAAAAAATCAAAACGGGTATACTGACAATTTTGGTCAAAAATTGAAAATGTTACAAACTCATTCAATCACTGCACATCGAACGCTACGTTCATTATTAGCGTGAAAATACCCTAAATAGTGGTTTTACAGATATTTAAAGTCGAAAATGACTACAGTGAAAAATAGAATTTTTTTTATGAAAAAGACGTTTTTTGGTGCCATTTTCAAGAAATTGAATTACATCATTTAACAATAACAATTTAATAATGCAACCAGTTTTCGATTTCAGTTTTTCATTAAAACAAATAGTAATTTTGGCTAAAATTGAACATGAAAACTAATTATACGTATTATAAGTATAAAAATATAAATATTATGCTTTTGTGTGTTTGTTTTATTTAATATGTGTTAAGAAATGATATTTTATTTCATTTTGAATTAGTTCTGCTAAAATCGATCAGAGTATTATCAACTAAAAATGTGTGTTTAATTTTTAAGTATGTTAAGAACATCAATTCAACATGGGACATTTGGTTGGTTCGATGTTAGTGGACAAAAATTAACAATTTTGTCAATAACTTGGCAAACCTTTTTTGTGCACAGACTGACTTTTGTTGATTCAGCATTAGCTATGGACAAGCATTTTCTGCATGGGAGAATACGTATATTTTAATATTATAATTATAACTCATTATATTATGGTTCATTTTATTTAAAAAAAATATGAAAGATTAGCGAATGAAAGCCGAATTTAATACACTTATCATGTATTCACGCGTATATATATATATATATATTTATATATAAATGAATCGATGTATTTCAAATGTTATTCACAGTTGAACAGTGATTATTATTTTATGAAATTACTTATACATAATAAATTATTGTAGTCTACATATATTCTGTATACTAACATACATTTATATTTAAAATCTATATTTAATTTTGAAATAATTACTTTTAAAAATTGCTACTGGATGTATCATATAACAGAAAACTTAACTTAAATAAATGAACCAAAGAATTCGAAAAAATGATTATCGTCAATGTTTTACCAATATAAGAATTTTAACAAAATATATAATACCATATTATAGTATTGTATGGTATTGAAAATGTATATATTTTCAGAATAAATCAAGAATAGTGTAATCGACACAATTGCAAAAAGTAAATTAAGACAGTTCGGATAGAGATGATTTGCAGCAAACATGACTGGGGATAATAATTTATTGCAACGTACATCAATTTTAATGAGGTACAAGCATTTGTGTCAGCGCGAGAGTCGCGTGTTTGGAGTTGCACAAGCGACATGGAAAAATTTAACTAGCTTATTTTACTTAAACGATCGGTATGGAACATTAAAAACATATCTTTCAGAGACAAAATTCGCAGACAGCTAAGAGTAATTATAATACGTATAATGAAATACGAGAAACAGAGGTATAAAGGTGGTAAATAATATAGCATATATATACGATGTACTTCATAATAATGCAACGGAACGATATTTGACATGGAATGGAAATTATCACGACAGCTCATGATTACGCATTCCTTATATTGCTCACTATTCAATGTGTAACATAATGTTTAAATATACAAACAAAGACTTTCTGCACGTAGGTTACCCGGGACAATCAATTCGCAGTGGTAATTAATAATTTTGAATTGATTTAATATACGCATATATAGTAATATCATTTCTTTATCTATATAATTATATATATACGTGCGTATTATTAATCCAAATAATTAAGTTGACGAATTTTAATGATTTTTAACTCGATTAACTATAATTAAATAAACTATTAAGTAAATGCGACGAAGTTTAAAATTTAACTACCACTTCACACATCAGCTTGAAAAATGTTGAAACTTGTTCGAACTACTACGTAACGTTTTTAATTGCGTTTCCGCTGCTTCTCTAGTCTAAAGAACTTAATTTTTGAAGTTCTACTTTACTTTCACGAAATTTCCCGAATTCCCATTATCATATCAAATAACTCGTTTTCTTTCGCCGCATTTATAAAGTATTTCTTTAAAAACAACTACTGGACGGCTCGGTGTAGCTCAACGGATCAAATGGCTAGTGCATTAACAATAACCGAGTTTGCCGACTAACTTATTCGCGAATTTATAATTTTTTCACCTTCCTCTCTCCGAAACTCGTAAAAAGCGTAGTCTCTTGTTATATAAGCATGAGTCGTAGCGCCGTTGCTCACTGATAAAGTTACAAAGTTTGTTGCGCGAAACGAGTTCACCGTAGATATTTTCCCCGGCCGTGATGAAGAAGAAAAACAAGAAGAACGATTATGGTAATAGTTACAAGCGATCAGCTTGCACAAATATTGTTCTGTTAATGTTGACTGTTTTTACGATCACGGAATTACATTTTCCAGTCAAGTTTTTATATTAAACAGGATAATCGTCAGGGATTATACATTATTCACTTGGCGTACAATACTTCTTTTTTTCTCGCTTTTTTCAGTTTTTTTTTTTTTTTTTTTTTTTTTTTTTTCCCTTTTGGTACGGGAGAGGTAACCGAGTCAAGGATAAAAATAGTTCGCGCGACGCAATTACTCATGTAATACGAAGCACTGATATGCCACGTTTATCGTAAGAAAATTGTCTATTGTTCCGAATCTAAGATGAATGTACTGAAGAATTCAAACAAAAAAATTGCATTTATATACATTACGAAATGGACAATGTCTAAGTGTGAGATATATACAGTCGTCTTTGTATTTCGATTCTGGTTCATTAAATGAACAAAGATGTGTAAATATATATAATGCATTGATTGTTATCATAAGAGGCCAAAAAGTTGTAAATAATTTTTCCATTTGCATATAATCAATCCATTCGAGTGAAAAAATCTAATGCAATGGTGCATATGGAATTTAATAATTTTAATAATTTATTTTATATGTATAAAATAATGATAATAATAATATCACGATATAACATATATTATACAAAATAATACCATAACATAATTGTTAAATGTAAATTTAAAGAGCCTTTTTATAGCACCATTGAATTTATTATATTAATAGAATCAATAAAATCGGTATATGTATTGATTCAACACATTTTACACTAATTTCAGATATAATATTTTTTTATTGTATAATATTGTAATAATTATTCATTTTATTATATTAATTCACTTTTGTAAATTATTATTATATACAACTACTTTGATTATTAATAATATATTAATTAATTTAGTACACGTATGTTTAAAATGAAAATGATGTAGTTATAACATTAAATTTTGTTTTTTATTGTAATTACTACTGCATCCCTGTACCTGCGTTGTTTATATATTATATATATAAATATACAAGTAAAATTGTTAAAGTGCAAACATGACCTGTAAATCAATATGAATTTTCTGGAATTATTAAAACTTGTAATTAATGTTAATAATAGAAATTATTGATATATATATATATATATGCATTAACAGTTTAAATACATATATTGAACCACATATTATAACTAACATATTTTAGATTTATCTATACGATTATTTCAACGTTATTAATACAATTTACATTAATTATTTCCTCGATTGTGTTAATTTTGTTATTTGCAATTAATGTTTAAGGCCAATATGTTTATTTTAATGTGAAAATATTTCAGTACGTGTACACATTTAAATAAATTTATTTTCAATTTGTTAATTTCACAGAAATTAGCGTGCAAATTTTATTACCGTAGCTATAGTTTTATTTGATTTCCTAAAAAAAATCAACAATCAGTACAGCCAATAATATAGAAAATTCATCTCACACTAAATAAAATGTAAACTAACGTTTTTTATGACAAGGATTTAACGATTGACATTTCGAACATTGTTTGTGAAATGCGAGAATTTAAAAGCACTTTTTGAAGAGATGACAAAACATGTATATATATATCCTCACAAAATAACACATTTTACATATTTTATGTCTTCGAATACAAACAGATGTCTAATACTACAAAAAAAGTTTGATTCTATTATTTTTTTACATTTATATAATAAAAGTGTGTATATGTATATATATATATATATATATATGTGTGTGTGTGTGTGTTTGTGTATTATTTTAATTATATACTTACAATTTTAAATTAACTCTGATTTCGAAAGTTTTGAATTCAAAAATCGTTAAAAATTAAAACGATGAAATGGAACATTTTTATTATAATATATTAGAAGAATTAATTAAAATGATTAAACAAAATTGTAAATGTTTATCAAAAAGAAGAAAATAAATCCGGACACCTACGCAGTCGTATTTTTTTCTGAAACGTTCACTTAATTTGCATTAGAAATGAATACCATTTTACAAATTGGATTTGTTACAAAATTTAAATATGCACTTTGTATAACATACACTCTCTTAAATTGAGTACTTTAATCATATTTACAAACGACCGAATTATTTCTTTCATCAAATTAGTTCTATATTTAGAAACTGTCATACAAAAAATATATTATCATTGTTGTGAAATTAAGTTGATTCGTTGCAAAATTAAATTATTCCATACTTGAGTATTACGTAAAAAATCTAAAATTCTGATGAACGTATTTTTTTTATGTTTTTAATTCCGTAATTTTGTATTTCGCATTTAACAACTCTCGAATTAAATTTAATTAATGAATTTAATTTTTGTTTAAATTTTTCAATTATTTGTCACTCAGTTGCACTCAATTGCAAATTCCTATTAGTAATCAACAGTAGAGCAATCAAGAAATTACTACCCATTATTAAAAATTCTTGTCCCAAATTAAAAAATACATCCATTACTTCATAATTGTGTTTATTTGCATGATTCAATCTGCAATGTGAGCACCTTTTTAATTTCGATAAATTCTGTTCGTATTTGCCAATCAATACGAAATAATTGATCTCAACAATAACTTAAGGAAACGATTAATAATAATAAATAAATAAAAAAATGAATTCACATTTTTATTGGATTACACGTTTTGTTACTCAGCTTTTCATTTCGTAGCTACAAGGAAGTACAAAACTCGTTTCTATTTTTGCAACTTTGACATCGTTATAATCCATATATACCACGCTGAGAATCATTTCATCGGACAAATCTGATTGATTGTCGCACAAATCGTTAACCAAATTGTTGACTAGTATTAAAATGTTCGATATATTTTATTATTAATTACGGTTACAAATGCGTCAGCCGTATAAACTTCGATCAATATGGCTGTTTATTCGCTTCATTCCCATTGGGCTTTCCGCGTTTGCGCGTGACTTTGCCTTGTATTCGCGAACGCCACACGTCGAATGTTTTTTCAACCAACAAACAAAAACATTGAACGTTCTTCACGACGAAAACCAATTGCAATCCGATGCAAAAGAAGTGAATTGAATGATTTTCAAAACAGACAGACGATTTTCTGATTTATCATTTTTATTCGGATAATGCGCGAAGCTCGATTATGTTTGAGTGTTTTTTCTGCAGATTGCATAATTTGGCACCTATATACGACGAAAAACAATCAAATTGTTAATCACTTTTATACATACGTATATATAAAAATGCATCAAACACTAAGATTTATTAGAGAAATGTTTTGATTTTTCCTTTTTTGAAACTTATATAATATCGATTTCATAATTTTTGTCATCTAAAATTTAAAATGTATTCATTATATATATTAAGCTTTTATAATGCAAATGTTAGTATATAGCCGCTACGTCGGACACAAATAACATTAAGAATGAAAAAGATATGACTAAATATAATTAACGGGCAGTATAAGTGGTTGTTATCAAACTAAATCGTTAACGGTGTTTTTTCGTTCGCATGCATGTCGTGGACGTGCGCTTGCACAACTAGTCTTTTGTCGAAGTAAAGCAAGAAACAGAATAAGAAATTTTGTAGATAATCACAAAGATAGGACAAATTCTGAGGCTGTTTGTTTCGAATGTATTATTAATTTAATTGTGTTGTGTGCAAGGATTATTTCCATTTTTTAAAGTTTCTGTAACTACGAGGTCAAATGGATATAGCCGTACTCTAAAACCATATTTCAAAAAAAATATTTGCATTATATATACATTTCAAAGGTTACCGGTGTATTTTGTGCGAATTTTTAATTATTATAGCACAAGTTTCGACTTTTCATAACGCCATAATTAAAGCAATTTTTATCGTAAACAGTATTATAAGATTTTTTAATATTTAAAAACAATGTGTAACTCGTTCTATCCTTTAATTCAATTTTTATGTTTGTATTTAAATTATTAATATATTAATTCAAATATATTATGAATTTATATATTTGTATTATTTTGTATTCAAAATGTGTTTTTTATTCAAATATCCAATTACAAATTGTTTTGTACGATTTACATAATGGATAAAACATTGCATAATTATTTTATTCACAATTTTGCAATCAGTAATGATGATAAAACTTTAAATACAGTTTAAACGAGGATATACTTTAAATTGTAATGGAATTGATTTCGAAAGGGTTTGTATTTTGAACATATTTTAATCTTTTTGATCACATATATATGTTTCTGTAAAATATATGTATGTATATATATTATTATTATATTATAAATATGAATAATGTAAATATATTATCACCAAAACTGTAATTTGTCATAATGTTTATAACATGCATATACTTTGATGCATAAATATTTCAAAACTGATTTTTATAATCAGAAGGCTATATTTTCAATATAATTATATTAGCTATTTAAAACAAAGAAAAGATAAATATAATGATAAAAAGAATATCAGTAAGTAAATTTGAACTTTAGAATTTTTCAAACTGATTTGCTTCATTTCTTGGAAATAACTCTGTCACATATCTTAATAAAAACATAAAACAAAGTTTCAGTGGCAAACAATTATGTGTAGTGGCCTGTGAGACATAGATAACTGAAATTAAAGTGACAAACGAGTAGCTCTCTATAACTGTGTTACTATTTTTGTTTTCATTAACTTCAAAGCAAAGTATCTTGAGTTTCTATTTGTGAAAGCGTGATGAAAACTAAAATCAAGATAAAATAATGTATTAATAATATCTAAAACAACCAATATTCTGTTCAAATACATATAACTGTGAAATTTTTCTTATCTTCATTGATGCTTCAATATTTAAAAATGAAATGAATGTCTATTGTAAATTATTTATTTTTTGTATGAATACGAATTGATAAGTTTTCATAAGTTTTTTTATAAATATAGTATGTTTATAGTTATAGTATATTTTGCCTTTACAATATATGTTTATATGATTTTTTTTGTGTGAAATATATACTTATTCAGTTTATATTCAGTTGTTTTAATAATCCCAATCATACTTCCTGATATTCTACACCAAATATGTAAAATTGTAAAGGGATGTTTTACAATCTACATTTACGGAGAAACAAGTATATTAAACAAGTTTACTATATATACTTTATGGTAAAGTGAGCACATAAATATTATTATTTATAATTCAGAAGAATTTATAGACCGAAATATTTATGAACGCAACAAATTTTCCTATAAAGTATAGTAAATTAACCTACTATGTATTATACTTTTTCAAAATATACAATGAAAATTTACAATACAATTTCATTTTCTCATCGTATACAAAAAATATTACAAATTTTACTTTTACAATAAAAAAATGTTGTCCCCTGCAAGTCATCCTCCAATCGTCAATATAAACAGACAGTCACCATACGTTCGTTAAAATTACGTACATAAAACCGAAGAAAATGACATCAAATATGTTTATATATTAATTACTATGTTACTTATTATTATTATTACAATATTTACTTTTTTTCAATCCACAATATATAAATAGTATATTTCCTATTAATTACCATTCAAATATGTTAATTCTTATATTGACAAAAAATATTCCGTTCTATTGAATATGACATTATTCATTTAATAAGTTTGAATGTAGACGACTAATAAATATTTCCTTTAAAACCGGAAAATAATGGTTATTAAAAATTCCAAGGATTTTTCACACCCATTTATTACTTGTTTTTATTTGTATGAATTACAAGACTAGAGTGGAAAGCACTTTCATTTCGAAAAAGAAAAATACCACAATGCTCTGCACGCAAAGTATGTATAACACAAAGCTCCGTCATATCTGCGTTACCAGAGTTGCAACTTCAAATTCGTAGAGTTATTTTGTTGATGTTACTGTGTTAAATAAGTTACATGTCAAATATATATCTGCAGATTCTTCGCAATTCGAATTATATTTATTCTGTCGTTGCGTATCTCTGAAATTAGTAAGCAGATTCCAGCACAGAAAAAAGTACATTCTTTTTGTTCAAACGTTTGTCGCAATTTTTCGCGAACTTTGATCCACGCAGAAAAAGTTTCTGATAAAAAATATTGCGTCATATAATAATTTAAACGCGCGAATCAAACGTGGAAAAGACGACTATAATTTTAGTTATTTCTTTTAACTCGGTAATGCTTTATTGAAAATCCAATATATATTTTATTGGAAAATCAAGTTTCTCTGGATTTGCTGGGCTTATACAATTTAATAAAAAAGGTTGATATAATTTAGTTTAAAACATTGCTTTCGTAAAATTTATAATCAACACAATCAATTAAATCCACGTGAAATATTAAAATCAGATCTTTTGATAATATTAGCATGGAAAGTAAAATTAGTACTCTAAATTATTTTCTACCTAATAGACAATTCTTGTTTTTGATCTCTTTAAAAACAAAAAGTATATAGTACGGTCGAATTAATTAAATATTCATTTTGTTTCAGAAAGTCATTAAAGAATTATAAATATAATACAAATATGATAAAATGTATAATAAAAAACTGATAAACATTTAAGTAGAATTAAAAAGGTATACACGGAGAAAACATTAAACAATTTATTATAAAATATGAGAAGTAGGATTTAGTCGAATATATGAAATTTTAATTTATGAAAAATATTCAGGTATATCCTACTTCTGATATATTATACATATAATATATAGTAAATCTTTCAATATACATTTTCGCCGTGTAAAGTTTATATAATGGAAAGTTATTTTGGAGACATTCGAAATATGTTTTATTATTCATTTACAAGTTCTTAATACAAATTTCATTATGAAAAGTGATAAATGAATACAGCGAATAAAATTTTTTTAAACTTTCTAAGATTTGTAATACGAATCCCAGAACACGTATAGAAAGAGATATAAATAAACATCCGGTGATACCCGTAAAAAAAGATACCCAATATAAATTCAAAAATATGGGAAGTTGGTATAAATATATATGATATTAAGATACGTACGAGTCTAGTCGTATTATCCTTAATAGACGTTGAAAGCATCTCTCGTAGTAAAAAGGATGTTTTTAATATTCTATCAAGGGAATATCAGATTTCTTTCCGAGCAAAGCTTCAAGGCTGAAAATCCAATGACAATACAATTCTCCTGAATCGCGATACGATTTCAATATTAATGAACGTTTTGACTCGCAAACGCTATATTAAAACAGTATGATTAAAGCGTTAAATTACAATTTCGTTTTGATTCTGTAAATTGAATAAAAACTACAGTTATCAATTTAATGTACACTTATTCCAAAGATGACCGTTATTGGTTTAATTTTCAATTATATTTTAACTAGAATTATTGTTCGTTTATAGCGGACATTATTATTTTACGATAATTTATTGTACTTTAATTTAACAGCTGATTATATCAAGTCTGATAACGCAATTGTGTTAAAATGTGTTTCCATAAACTTTATAATTCAGGCTATGACATTAATATAAAATTATATATATATGTATATATATATATATATATGCTTTCCACCAAAGTATATATTTCGAGAAATTCTTAATTGAATTAATTTAAATTTTCTTTAAAAACTGAATATCACACTGATCATAAATACAATATATTGAACATTATATACATAATGTTTTTAATGCTGCATATAATAAAATATTCTTATTTCTTCAGATCTTGATCGAATATTTTGTATATCTAAAACTGTTTGGCGTAGCGTGGGTGACAGAAAAAGGAGCTTTTTAAAGGTTATAGTCGCGGTGGAAAACCACAGCAACCTCCCGCTGTAATGCAAGTTGACATTTCATTCACAGCGATAGGGCATATACATTTTGAAAAGCAACGAGCTGTGAACCAGATTAAAAACAACGGCTATCGGCGTTGTGTGAATAATGTGTACGCGACAACTCGCCAATTTGTACGTACGTCGAAAATGAGGTGTGTTCTTGTGGGATGTGCGTATCAACATCGCTTGTTCAGAACGAAACAATTCATACAATATTAGTTCACGCTGTCTGAACACACGCATAATAGATATTATTAATTAACACAAATTAATGCATTTCAATTTTCGAACGCGAAACATGAAAGTTAACCTACCGCTTATGTTTCTTCATTACACACTATAACAGTTTCAATTTTGCCGAATATTTGTACCGCGCGCGTATATAAACACACGCGACTATTTTACATTAAACGGACGAGGTTAAACTAACGTATTTATTTTTGCATCGGTGGGTATGGATCAACTAGCATTAGATATACATTATCGCGTTCCGTTTTGACACGGAAATTGTAATACTCTGCATAAAGAAACTGTTATCGGCCTATCGAACGTCTGGTAAATTTAACTTATCCTCGATAATTTGCGATTTGTTTTAATTTCTTTGATTAATGGTTTGGTTAAAATTACGTATGGTGATTTTACGGTATAAATAATTATTTCGTCTTCTACACTCAGAAAAATTAAACGTAGAAAATTGCTGTTTATAATACTAATTTGGAGACATTAAAGTAAAAACCTAAAAATTACTGTTTTTCCTTGTAAAAATACTGTTTTTCATACCAAATTTTTCTTCTATTTTTTAGTATAATGCTATTATAAACAGTAATTTTTAGGATTTTATTTTAATGTCGCCAAATTAGTGTTATAAACAGCATGTTTCTAAGTTTAATTTTTCTGAGTGTATAAATGAACAAATATTAGATTGCATAGTATTATAGTGTTATTAAAGTTTGATAGCAAAGTACTAAAAACTACTAAGTAGAAAAGTAACTATAAAAAATGAAGGACATTTTTTGTTCGTTATACCTAAATTGTAGAAATTTGGATATTTTTCCTTCATCAAATATTGCTAGAATAAGTGAAAAACATTCATAGTTATCAAAGAGATAAAGATGAAGTACCTAATTACTCATTTTGACTAATCCTGCGTATTTCAATACATACTTTTTCTTATCCTGACAACTGAACGACGTTATCTTGACAGGTTGACTTAATTTATATCGATTTGGCAAAGTCTTTGGTAACGTATTAACCATACAAACATCTGCAATCATGTTGCGCGAGGAAAAAATAACTTCGACATATTCTTCAATGTAAATCATTTAACTTTTCAATGAAGCGCCAAATCATAAATTTTAATTCCGGTATTGATATTGACTTTATAATGTTAAAGATGTGAGAGATCTGGGGTGTTCATTACTCTTCATACGAATTTTCTAACCCCCACATCTCGCAGGGTATCTCGTTTAGTATCTGAAATCTTGCATTATTCAAGATATCTTCCTTTCGTTTTATTATTAGGATTAACGCTCTGTTTTTATTTCTAACTTCATACAGCCAGTTTACTTATCTTCCGTAAGACCTATTGTGGAATACGACTCCATATCTAACTGCATATCCATATTCATTGGCCAACTTACACTTCTAGATAAAATTTTAATATAATTTAAAGATATTAATTCAAAAATAAAAAACAAAACCAAACAACTAAGTCAGTATTATATATTTAGCTTTGTTTATGCATTGTATCTCCTTTTTTAATGTATATTTGTAAAATAATCCTCCAACGAAAGGATATTTCGTCCTCAATCAAACATTAACGATTACCACTTTGAAACAGCATCGAGCACTCGTAACATCCCTGCTGAATCGAGAGACGCAAACACTTTTGGATTTAGAATATCGTCTGTAACGTTTTTATACTTTAACCTAAATCTAACCTTTTTTTATACCTTTTATCCAAAAATTCTTTTTGTGTCAAACTAAAGTTATTTGAACAAACTATGCCAAAAAATTGTTATTATATATATTCTATCTTTTAGACTTTTAAGTACATAATTTTTTATATAAATAGTAATATATTTTTCATTTTGTGTTAAAACTATATTTATAGAAATAGAGAATCAAATTAAATATATAAATAGTTTAAGTATCTAAGATTGTTAAATTGAATAATTACAGATTGCAGCTGTGACGAAAATCCAAATATTCTATTCAACAGTCTGGATTGTCAGCGATTATAAAATGAATAACATTATAATGGCATATTCATAACCTGCAATTTTTACAATCTTGACTGTTGAATTGAATATCTGCTTATTCGAATCCACTATATGTAGTTTAACAATCTAATTTTAATATCTAGATTGTGAATTTAACAATCTTTTCTCTCAGAGTATGAAATGATGTTGACGTGAAAAATAATATATATTTATAATACTAACAATTGTATAATTCACATTCCTATTGTATTTATAATTATATGTCTGTAACAAAATGAAATGAATCGAATAAAGCATAAAATCACCAATGTCGTCTAAATCCAAAATACTGAGAAATAACTGAATTAACAACTTCGCGGTGGAAGTGATTCGTCATACTCGAAGCACACTAACCAGAGGCGATTATAAATTAAGTCTTTTGCTTAAATAAATCTCAGGATTAAGGCGAAAGCATAATCTATTTTAAGTCCCAAATTCAACAATCATGCCAGTGATTCAATTCAATATATCTAATGGTGTTATAATCTTAACAATTGACAAGATTGAATGGAATGAATACTTTAACAGCTTCCTCATATTATACAACTTTGCTGTGACACTTTAATGTACAATTGGATCAGAAATATCTACTATTCTTGTGACACCCTAATATACATACATTTTGCATCCATTATAATGTATAAAGCCGATTTTGATTGCTAATGTTTTATCAATGCTTTTAAAAGCAAAACAGGAGTTGTGTTTATTATTCCAATTACGAACTGACTATGGAATACCGGCATGGTAGAAATGGTCCAAAACTTCTTTCTTCGTAAATATTTAATACAATATTTCAGTACAAAAAATTAACCGATATAGTATTTAGATAATAAAATTTATTGCAGGTTCAAAATATTAAGCAATGCTATGATTCAGTACATAGTTGGTACAAAATAAATATTCAAAATAGTTAAAACTTATACATTTCTCGAGAATCGAACTCTGGACTCTGGTGTGAAAATAAATTACCTTAAAATATAACTAATGTTTAGTTATTTGACCATGCAATTACACAGTACATAAAATTTGAACTGAAACCATACTAAAATGCTATACTTATTAATATTATGCAAGAAACATTGCAAAGTTTGGAGAATTACAATGATGTATTCTAATATCAACTTTTATAATATTTCTTTACAGAAGTAGTACATATAGATTTATCAATACAAAAATATGGAATAGACTACCAGAAGTTTTGTAAATTGAGTATTGTATCATTGGCAATTTTTAGTATTTTTATTATAATGAACAATCAATCAATGTACGTTAATTAATCAATATTAATATTCTTATTAACTTTTTCCAACGAAAAAATAACCTAAGACGATTTACTAATATAATTATAATAATTTATTGCGCATTTTATGCTATAAATGCGTCATCAAAGATTCTAAATTATTATGAATATATTATCAAATATTAAACATAATTAATTATAAAATATATTTGTATTTGGTTTATTGTACATATATAAAAATATCATTTATTGATATACTTGATAACATTCGAAAGTATGAAAAACTTTACGCAAGAAAATTTTGTATTCTACGAATTTAAATTGATTATGGTGAACAAAAAAGTTAAAAATAAAACCAAATATCAAAAGAATCGTTGGACAAACGGAGACATTAGGATCATATATGACTCTAGATACAGTTGATTATATTTATCTAGTGAATCAGCACATTGTTCGGTATCGAGTTGGCAAATATAATGTTGCGAATCATTGAATTGAATGCTGAGTTGATAATATCATAATTAGTATGTATAAAGTTATAAATTAAGTAGGCGAATCCATATAATTAAAAGTTTGTTTCAACATAGAAACGGTAGAGTCAAATATATATTACCAACGGAGAGCGATATTCATCTATGAGCAAATGTAAATGTAACTTTCAATGAGTTGATATCAGTAATATATATAGTAATTAAAAAAGCTATGGTAAAGTGAACCATTAAAAAATAGATTAATAGCAGCAGAGAATATGCAGATAATCGTAAATTTTATGTTGAAATTTGCCAAATTCTGACTGTCCTTTGCACCCTCGATCTGTGAATCATCATCAACTATATTATCCATCAGTATATATATATATATAACCCTGAAGTAATGCGGAAGCGGTTCCCGGGGTGGGCTTCACGTCGAAGCCAAGGGTTTTTTGTGGGGTTTTAGTTGGTAGAAGTCCAACACTACCACGG
>JABFQC010000931.1:0-22168 GCA_022817085.1 Psilanteris sp. ZL-2020
TCTTTGGTATACATTTAAATGAAACGTATTTAATGTTTTAGAAAAATAAAATTAACAAGCGTTTGAAAAAGCTTTAAAAGCATTTCCAATACAACATCTTCTTTATAGTTTACGAATAAGTTAAACAATTTGCATGATTTAATATTTATTTAAGTTTGTTAACTTCGTATGAATTATGCTTATAATCACTCACGTCATTTTATTGATACTAAACATTCTTATGGAGAATTCTTTTAAAAATAATTAATGTTGAGTTAAAAGTAACAATTATAAATATTTACTTGTAAACTTGTATCTTTTGTAGAATTCTAAATAGAAAACAAGTATAACGTTTAAACGAACTTTGTAACAATGGATAGGATTATTTGAGCCATATAAATGCGGAAATTTTACCTTTTCGAGTTATTTTGAGTAAATTATGACAAATTTAACTTTTAACGCTTTGGATAAAATCGAGTAAAATATAGCCATTTAATCTTAAAATTATTTTGTATTGAATAAATTTGGCATTTTGTATGTCAACATGGATTGTATTTGCATTGCACGGTAATTTTGAGTCATTTTGAAATAAAATAATTTTTAGTCAAAAAATCAAATTTCTCGAAAACGTTTAAACGAACATTTTATCAACGGATAGTATTATTTGGGCCATATAAATGATAATTATCACTAATTTTTATGTATAATTTTAAAATAGACCATACCAGTCACACAATTAATTTTTTGTTACTAAGTTTTAATAGATTCTACTTTTCCATTCTAAATTTACTATATTACACTCAACAAATAAAATCGTAAGTAGATTTTTTATCAAAATTAGTTCAAATTTTGTTTTCTTGGACCCTTGAAGTATAATTTTAAAAATTATAAACGATAGGTCTTCGAACTAGCACGAACAATGTTTAGTGATCTAATACTTTGTTCGGATATATTGAAATTTGAGAATTCAAGTAAAAAAGGATCCATCTGTTGCGACAGTTTTTTTCTGTCATCTTTATTTCATCATCTTTGCAGGTCTATCCTGTTACAGGTTATACCTTCTGGAAGTTACACTTTACAAATCGTATAACAATTTTTCATTCCCATTTCATTGATTGTATTTTTCAAACATATATTGAATTAAAGATAAAGATCTCAAGTTGTAGGAAAGCTGCCATCTGCAACCATATCATTCATCATATAAAACATATACAGTAGATAAGTTATTACGTGTCAAATAATCATTTGGAAAATTACAATACGAAATATCATATTTACAACAACGTGTAATCGGAAATATACATATATACACATCGCCTGAAATTACTGGAACTCTACAATGCATAAACTAAAATTTTGTTTCGTCCATGAATTACCGCATGTCTATAATATTTACCAAACTTGTCGTCATTTTGCATGGAACTTTTTTTTTCCTTTTATGATTTATTTTATGGCGTCGCATAACACAATTGTAACAAAAGGGTCTTATCGTAAAATATCCGCGCGTATGGATATGACGTTCGTATAATCCGAATGTCCTCCTTTGAGACGCCGGACGCTGCGTAGGCGGCGCAAAACGCGCGAAAGTCAAATTCAAATGAGCCGCATTGAACGTTAATGCGTGCACATCTTGTGACGTGAAATAAATTTGTTGTAAACCCGTTTACGCAGAGTTTAAAACGGCCGCGCGCGGCAAATTGAAACGGCATACGTGATGTAAATGCAAAACGAAACGTGACTATTGCACTTTCAAAAATTCTTCGCGGACTTATCTGATTTATATAAGTAAACACAGCCGTTGTAAACTTTATCATTTCAGCTATGTCATTTGCCGCAGCGTTATAACAATAACAACCGGTACATGAGTTTGAAATGGTAAAACAATGACTGTATTCCGCGATTACGTAATTTAATTGCTCGCTTTTTGTTGCTTTACTATAAACGGCAATTGCGATTCAGCGTCGTTTTATCGTTTTTACGCGACAAACTTTTCTATGCAATCGCATTTCTTTCGCTCTCGGACACGTTCGCGGCCCATTTCTTTGCCGTCGATTTGCCGTGCGCGCACGAAAATTTGATATCGGCCGCTTCCAGTTTTCGCGTCGCTATTACACCGATAATGCGAGCGACACGATCTGGATTCAATTCACGAATGATTCACGTAAAGCATTTATCTGTTGTTTATTAAATAACGATATTTACAAATAATACTCGCTGGCGATACAGCGTGTTTGTCTTCGAAACGCTCGGATAACATTAAAGTCCAATTTCGGATCGGAACAAACAAAAACAATTTGTTTTAAGATTATAAACAATAATAGCGAGTGTAATCGAAATTTGATACGCATCAATATTCGTGTCGAGCGGCTGTTAATTGCGTCGCTTTTGCTTCGGATGAGCTCGCATGCGTTATAGTTTCAAACGAATGCCAAAAAGATAAACGTGTAAAATATCGCTGACGCGGTATCGAAACGCGAAACCAGATTGCTGAATTTTATAATAATCGCGTCACGGACTTCTAAGCCGTTCAAACGCTCAATTCCAGTCGTACACCCATCGACACTTTTTCAAACGAAGCGTATCAAAGCATCAAACTACTTCGTCCGAGGTATTAGATTTCGGTCCGCGATCAGTGCGTTCGCCGATTTTTTATCCTATCAACTTGTATTAGATTTATTACAAATTCATTATGTTCGTATACGAGTTTCATGAAATTGATTTTCGTATTCTGCACGTATTGTGGTTTATCAAAATTTGTCAAAAATTTATATCAATCGATAGTGTAATTAGCACTTGCAAATACACATTTGCGTACGTAATGTTTTACGTATATACGTTTACTTTACACGTATGCATATATTTTGCTTTAAAATATATTCTTTATACTGCATCAGAGTTGCAATTAGGTCGACAAAGATATTACGAAAACAGGTTTTCGGGTCGACAAAAACTAGGACAGGATTATATTTTTATACATTTCTACGTTCATCCCTTATTTAACACATTTTTCATCGTCCAATTTAATTGAATTAAAAATCATTGATTGTTTATTTAAACGATTCATATTTATAAATAATTTTAATTAATTTTCAAGCATCCATTTTTACTTGTTTTTTACGATCCTTTCAATTATTTTTACATTTCATGTATATTCCTTATGTTATAAATACCGAATCATTTTTTTTATTATTATTATTTTCCAAACTATGATATCCAATATTAAAAAGTTATTCAATTATTTTTGTTACGTGTAATCTTTACCGCTTTTGCTTTAATAATAAATTGATAAACAGATGTTCAATGGTAGGTTGTTTACTCTGAAACCAATAATTTTTTACGATAAAGCATAAATTAATATGCCTGTTGTTACAAAATCTGAACATAAAATAGATGTATATAACATTCGTTTTACTACGACACGCTAAAGGAAATAATCCTGCAAAATGTTCCAGCCTACTCTGAAAGAAAAAATATAATAATCGTGGGATGGTATGTTGTCTAATGTACATTTTTTAACATAATATAGTATATGATATTATATAATAATGTTTATATATATATATATATATATATATAAGAATATTTATTAGGAATGCAATTCTATCCTGCAATTGTTATAAAATATAGTAAATTTTTACACTAATATTTTTTTCAGTGTAGATTCAATAAAACGAATATGATAAATTATGGTTAAGAACTTGTAAAAGTGTGATAAAACTCAAAAATTCATTAAAGGGCCTAGTAAAATTTGCATGACTATTTTGTTTGCTGCGTTGATATATGAATGAAGAATGAAAAGTATCGACTAATTATAATCTATACAATAACTGAAATATATCGAATTTAAGTAATAATTTCAGATATTCTTGTTGTTATTAAAATTGTAAAAAAATTTATTACAAAAAAAAGTTTTTGCTAAAATAATTAAATATTCATAAATTACGATTTTGATAAATTCGCTGTTAATAAATGATCATTTAAAAGTTTAATATTTATTAAACAAATAATTATTTATTCGACAATTTTGCATATTATATTTGTCCACTCTACACTAAGAAATGTAACGTATAAATTACTATAATTTTTGGCATTGATAGTACGGTTCAATAGATGTTTAGAAGATTACTCTACCATAATGATAAATTTTTTTTCGGCAATAAAGTAAAATTTGCAATACTATATAATAAGTATTGTTTCAGTAATATAGTAATTTATTAAATATTCAAACGCCCGAAGGTACAGTAATTTCTAATATATCATATTTTTATCCGTGTAGATTTGATGGAAGATAAAATTGTGTAGAATTTTGAGTTTTATGAAATCGTCAAGATTTATTAGGAAAAAAAACCCGACATCGCGAAGAGCTTTCATGATCGTGACATAGGTTATTATTTTGACGTAACGGCTGTCCTAAGAGTCAAGGTGATAAACAGTCATTACACACAATCAAAATGCCTCTCTATATCAACAATCAACGCGCTTTATAACTGCGAAGTATAGACTGACTCAATGCTATATCTAATTTTCAAAATCGTCGCATGTCTGCTTTTGTATTTTTCCAGAAAATAAATTGCATTTCTATACATCCAATGAAATTGATACCAGCAATTCAATGAATTTAAATCAAAAAATCACCGAACAGTTATAAGCAAAAAAATATTTGAACAAAATAATAATAAATGAAACGCGTGATTTAACATTCCGAGTTTATTTAAATGAATCCTTCGGAATACGCAATTTTTTGCTTGACTTGACAATTTAAGAGTAAATTGACAAAGTTGCGGAAACAATTTTGTAAATTCAATATTTTGATACCGTTGCTGGTAACAAGTCATTGGATGTTTCTCTGATTGTATGACTTATATGTCATTTATCATTTAGAACGCTAAAAATAAATTGGCTTGTTAAAAGAATAACAACATTGAACAAATTTTACATTTGTAAATACGGATTAGTCAGACTCGTATTATTTTCATACGGTAATATTACGGCTTTGAATCAATTCAATTATGTCACTGTGGATGCTTGGATACATACGAAACTACAAATTTTGTTAGCTCACCGACTGTCAATGCAATTGCTGATTACCAAACACATCTTCGATTCAAAACTCAAAAATAATAAAATAACAAACAATGATTTACGAATTTATTAATAAATTACTTTTATTGCAAGTTATTTCAGGGACAAAATATAATAGTTCTTGTAAATAATCAACGAATTGTTTCGCCACAGAAACGGACGAATGATTAATTTGCAATGTTTACATTCATATACAAAAATCAAAGATGAAGAATTTTGAATCATCAGCGAAATCTAATCAATAATTCATGCATTGACAGTCAAAGACGTCCGGCAAACTTTACTTACGCCTCGAGATTGCGAATTATATAACTTTAAATGCAAATTTGTAAACAATAAATATATATTACGCGAATGTTATTGCAATTTCTTGTACTCGTGTTTCTCCGCGCGAACACGCGTAGAAATGATAATGAAAGAATTTTGCTCTTCCATCAAAACATACGTATATAAAACAAGACAAAATGAAACTAAGAGTACGCGCTCGTCTGGTAATTAATGATTGACATTTTGAAACAAAACTGTTGTCCGCGTCCCGTCCACAAACGCTCCGTTTCCTCGTCGATTAATTATTACGCCGAGCGCGCGAATACGCGTTTGTTTTTGCAAATTAAGAGTCGCCTTAAGAATGACATCATTAATGAGAACGAAGCAAACGTGTCGCGGCTCGCGTCAATTACTGACAGAGAGTATTTCTGAAATTAAAGATCGACACGAAATCGTCGCTTCGATATTATTTGCGCGCGTACCCTATTTTTGCCACGCGGAGGTTGGCTCGCCGTCAACGCGTTTTTCAGTCTACCCGCCATTATTACGCGTAATGCAATAAACACAATTGAACGTTGTTTATTCCATCGACACCAGTTATGAGATTAATGAACGAAGAACATTTGTCATTTATGGTTGACGGCAACTTTTGCTCATTTGCTACGATCATTGCGGCTTGAAGCGTCACAATCAACTCGAATTTATATATATATATATTTACGTGTATATATGTGCGCATGTGTGTAATACACTTTTTTGACTGAATGCAAAGTTATACGAATCGCAATGGAAAAAGGAAAATCGCCGAGTCGCATTTGAAAAGTAGACAACTAGCGTTTGCAATTTCTTTATCGCGCAGGGAGAAAAATTGTATCGAATAAATGTCAATATAAACCGTCAAACTACATTTTCTACACGAATATATCCGAATTACAACATACTTATGCTTATGATGTTTTCATCAATGCTCCACTTATACTGTATACATTATACACATTGTGATTGGTTCGATATATATTATTATTCTCAACGTAACAACAAACCCGTTGTAGTTTGTCGCTTGAAATCTCTTCTTATTTCAATTCAAACGACGAATGCAACCAATCACATTTCAATATGATTCAGACATAAGAATAATAATTCGTTGGCAGAAATTAGTGCGACTTATGGCGTCGTTAAATGTAAGTACTAATTGCTTAATCTTTCAACGATTAGAGACGCGTTTGGATGCAAATTTAAAAGAATAGTACACGTTTTTGATAATTACGCGCTAGACGTCTTTGTTTTGTTTAATATCAATAGCTGCAAAAAAATACACTTTTATTTGCCGCCGTTGCAGGAAAACAATTCAAAGCTAACACTTTTGCTTGTTATTGTTTTTATTTCAGCATTTTCGTTGTTACACACAGAGAAGAAAGTTTGGAAAGGAATGTACCAAATATTTTGTAAATGTAACAAAATTTTGGTTGAATCAAAATATCTATTCTCTGCGTGTACGAATTATTTCGTTGTTACGATCAAAGTCACAATTTTGCCATCGATCGTGACCCAATTAATAATTTTTATTTGTTAAATTATAACGTATTAAAACTGACGAATTAATTGTACCTAAAGGACCGAAAGGATGCCCTTCAACGAGAGCAACACCGCGCCGTCAATAATTAACATAAACCGAAAAATCAGTTCACTTTTGCACGAAATACGAATTCTGTGCCGTTCGCGTGATCAGCTAAACGTTGGCCTAGCGCAATTTAATGTCACTGTGATTCCGTTACAAATCATCGATTGATTCGAACGGTGATTGAAAGCACGAGATAACCCAAGGTAAATATAAAATAACGACTCAGACGCCAAAAGATTAACAAGATTAACGACGTTTTTTTCAGCAAGAACCACGAGGCGGGCGCGCTTTGCACGCGCCGGACCGATCGAACGATTGCAATTAAAAGGCGCTTAGCGATTTGTAACGGGCAACGGCGGACGAGCGCGATCGGAAACGTCGCCGCGCGACTTTTAAATAGGCGTGAGTCATGGAGCGCGCGGCGAATTATTTTTCACGTTCACTTTCTGACCGCTCTGAAGATCGCGGCGTATAAATAACTAAGGCGAATGAAAGAGCCACTGCCACGTGACTGTCGCGCACAAAGCGTGTTTTCGTGCCGCGATCAAGACGTTTGATTAATCGCCAATTGACGAGCCAGATTAATCGATATTTTGTTTTGATCGCCGATCGACGGTTGTTTTCCTTCTGTTTGCCGCTCGTCGATGGGACAAAATTCTCGCTGATATTTTGTTGATCGACCAATTAAGCGCGTTGGTAAACGCAAGCAAGTGATTATGTATTTCTTTTTTCTTTCCATATTTTCCGCTCTAATTTATAAACCACTTGCGGGTGTATGCTGTAGTTTCGACAAAAAATGCCGTTTTCCGAAATGCAAATCATTTCTAATTTCGCTTGGTCAAAGTTGAAAAAGAATATTCCCAATCGCGTCATTTTTATACGGTAAAGTACATTTCCATTTGGCATAACGTCCTTATGAGTTTGTAAAGACTTCAAAAAGCTGATGCCGTTATGCTAAATAATTGTACTACGATAAGTGCCGGTGAATGGTAAATGCAATATTCAATTACTTTGGCGACTGTATCAATTAAAATATATATTTTGATCATTATTTTAAGACGATCGCAACATTTACACAATACTTTCTATTGATGATTTGAGACGTACGACGGGTATATATTATAAAAACTTACGATAAAAACATTGAATGAATTTCTAAAGATAATACAATCGTATTTGCTTATAATAACATTTCATACTTGCATCGAAATATGTTTGCAATTTTTGCAGATCGTAGCGTGATAATCTTTCACGTAAAACTAATCTAGGAATATCAAAATTATGAAGCAAAATAATATGCAGTTAGTTAAACGTTAAGGTTGGAAATATTTCAACTTTTTTTTGTTATAGTTCAACAGCGTTAAAAATAGTTATCGACCAAAAAAATTACAAGTTTGCACAGGTGTTAACATTCTTTTAAAGAGTAATGCTTGGCTTGAAACTGACTGATGCGAAAACAATTCATTGATACTTGATCGTACGATCGATTCATCTTCCAGTTCAAAAATAAAATAATTAAAGATTCATATATCAGTTTGACGAAGATATCAAAAATTTGTGATTAATTTTGTATAATTAAAAGCGCAAGGTTTGTTGACGAATGCTGTCATCCAATGAATTTGCTTTCGCTAATTTCCACACGCATACAACGTAATATTTTTTACAAACAGTTCACTGAAAATATCCTTTTAGTATAATTTTCTCATAACGAAAGCAATGAAATTTGCAAGTGGGTTAAACAAAATTGAATTCTCAACTTTCCTTCTGAATGCGCAATTTTTATTCTTATGTTATAAATATCCACTATTTTTTATTGTATCCAGAAAAAAATGATAAAAAATATGATTTCAACAAGCATAGAATATTTAACAATTTATCTATCTAACTAAAAAATAATGTATTTGTTTTATGTAACACTTTCATCGATGAAACTGGGCTTCTTCAATACGCAGTTCACGGTATTGTTTTCTGTAGTTAAACCATGCTTTTTTGAAATCTCTGATGGTGTATAACTCAAATTAATTGCAGAACAAAATATAAGAAAAAATTTTGAGCTTAGAAGTTTTATTATTATCATCTTCAATCTAATTTTAAAGATACATAAAATGATATTTATAAACTACTTGCAGTAAATTAACTCAATCAATTAAGTCAAACGACCGATTCTCAATAGACTTGAATGGAATTTAATTAGGTTCGCTGACAAATTACGAGCTTTAAAATATCCTTCTTTTTTTTTGCTATATGTAATAAGCACACAAATATTTGAAACTCACACTAAGCTAAAGCGGTAGAATAAAACTTTTGTAACGCTTCATTAGGAGATTAGAATTAAGGTATAGTCAATTTATAAAATATACGCAAAAAAATGTTTCATTAAAAATTACTGACAGTTCAGTAAATATTATTCAAAACACAGTAACTCACGGACAAAACAAAATTTCAGTCGAAAATTACCGAACTTTTCAATAAACATTGATGCATGTTTGTAAATATATACCGAAAATTCATGAATGTTTACAGTAAAAGTTCATTATTTTCTGACTGAATTTTTTTTCGTGAGTTACTGTGTTTTGAATAATATTTACTGAACTTTCAGTATTTTTTAATGCAACATTTTTCTGCGTGTATAAATATTTTTAATATTAACTACGAGTAAACAAAAATTTTATTCGCATAGAATTAAATATTTGGATCCGAAAAAATATCAATCATTTATTACAAGTTTTACGCGTTTTCAATTATAAATTTGATTGTAAACATATCAAGTTATGTTTGATATTAATCTATCTACTTTGTGGCAACAGTAAAATTTAATTGCAAAATAACTACATGAAACAAAATGACGAAGTTATTTTAAAACTGAAAAACTAACTAAAATGTATTAAAACTATTCGAAAATTTAAATTTCCTTTATATTATTATTCTCTACAATTTGAATATATTAGTTATAATTAAATACAAAAATTCTAATTAATTTCTTGCAAATGAATTCATATTTCGTTTAAAAATGTATATATAGTTAGAAACACATTTTGTATTTACTTAATAAATAAATTAATGTTCTCCCAAATTAATTTAACTAATAGAATTAATAGAAATTATTAGAATTAACAAGATTATATAATTTAATCAATAGTTTCGATAAACTAATGTATTAAAAGTTGTAACAGAAGATTTTCATGCAAAAAAAAGTTTTTTTTACGACGTTAAGTATTTTATTTAAATATACATATAAAAATAATCTTTTACAATCAAAAAATGCAATGATTTATTTACAAGTTGCAAATATCAATTTATTTTAATAAATCATAATACCATTTGCAACGGAATCAAATAACATCCCTTTAATTAAAATATCAATCTTTTATTACTAGTTATTTTTAAACTATGAACTTTATTATAAAATATACAAATATAATCTTAATTTAGACCACGTTATCACAACAAGAAAATTAATTATTCTCATTAAAACGTGACAGCAATTTTTTTTTTTTTTTAATTTTTCTGTTAAAATTCAAATTTCTGCAAATTTTGCATTTATCCTGAAATCCATATTTATACAAATATTTTACTAATTCTATTAGAAAAATGTACAAATTTACACTGTTTTCACATAAGAATTATGAATTAATAACGACATGCGTAAATAAGACATAAAATTCATGATCTTGCAAGTCAAATTTAGTATCATCGTGCCTAAAATGTGTTCTATTTATCCTGACTATGGTAATTAGTATCTTACATTTTATCTTCATATATTAAATTAATTGTTCAATTCATCAAATTTAATCCGCAGGCTATAATTTTGAGATTATAAATTATATTGATAAAAAAAGAAGCAGACACACTGACAAATATATACACACATATATATATATTAATCTTCTAAGTTTTAAGCAAATGTTGATTTTCATTCAAAAATGTCAGATGAATTTCAATCACAATATAAATCTACAGAATGCATCTTGCATTCTTAATAAGACGATTTAATTAAACGAGAAATTATTTTATAAGTTTGTAAAATGTAATGAGCGTATAAAATTAGCGTAAATTACTTCTCTTGTAATTATTTTCATAATATCCTTTTTACAATTAGATAAATAATTTACTGATAAATATGTAAATCATTACAATAAGTAAAAAGCCGATTAAAATTGTTCCATTAATTAGTTATAACTTAATGTAATGAATTGGCACGGTGTATTTATGAGTTCCTTATATACTAAGGCACTCACGTAATACTGCCAAACCGAAATAAAATTTATCAACCGCGAAGAATCTTTCTAGAACAAGTCGTGGAAACTTCTAGAATTTCCTGCGAAAGCGTTGGATTAATATTGAAAGACCCGAGCAACGGTGTAAAGGAAACAAAAAAAGGGAAGTCACGCAACATTCTAAGGAAGTGGTTTGAACGCAGCAACGAAGGTTGCGTTCGACGAAACAGCGTCAAGTTTCGGCGTTCAAGTTCATGGGGAAATGATTGACCTTGAAACTTAGTAAATAAACGCAGGGAAGGGCAGAGCCTTGAGGTGATACGTGCAACTTTTTTGGGTATTTAAGAGGTGGAATGAAACGACGAAAGGTGGTTCAAACGCACACTTACGCGCGCGATAATGCGTGTATGTAAACAAAGAAACTATTTTTGCGTTTATTTTTTTTTCGTCTCTTGCAGTCCTACATTCGGAACGCCTGTCGTAACCATGGAAGCGAAAGTGACACGGTGTAAGAATTTAATGATTTCCTCCTTCTATGAAGTCATCCTGAATGGAAAAATACTGAAGGAATTTCGTTTGAATTTGATTTTTAAGCGGTTCTGTTCTACGACCAATGTAAACATTAAACAGCAGGATAAAACCAATGACAATAACAAATTATTGAAGTATACGAGATAGCGGGAAAAATTGCAAAATATAACAATAGGAACGATATCTTGAAAAACAAACTGATGGTTTTACTTTAAGTTCGCATTATAAACACATTGACAATATTTGCTATGACAAATGACAATAACAGACTTTCTTATAATATAAAAAATACGGTTTTAACTATTATTATTTAATTTATTAAAAAATATTATATAGAGCATCGTTGTTATGAAAATAATCTAATAGTCTTATATAACATTTTGTTAATTACGAGACAATTATTTGAAATTGAATGTACCACATAGTGGTAAAATAAACGAGATAATTTTAAGATAATACATTGAACTATGTTAATAATAGTGCATGTAAATATTTTGAATGTCGAGTATTTTAAACAATCTGAATGAAAAATAATGAACTTTAACTCATCAATTGAAGATAAATCGCATGTGAGTAAAACCACTTTCAAGCAGTTTCAACTATTTATTTGAATTTTTATTGCAATAACCTACTTGATGAGCTTTGCAATTATCATCACAAAATTATACTATGTCTCAGTTATAGATTGTGATCTAAAAATTAAAAAATATTAATAACAAAAATAGCATAAACAAAGATGATGATAATAATAATAATAATAATAAGGAAGTATCTATATACACTAAAATGGACAAAAATCCGGTAAATAAACCCAAAGCAAGAATAGACATTATAATTGTTATATTAACTAATATCTAATTATATCTAGAAATAATTTAAATTTTCTTTGCAATTTATAATAATTAAGGAAACACTTAATAACCAATATTTAACATTAATTTTGATGAAGTTTATATTTTTTATTTGTTCTAAGAATTGTATGAAAATGTATATATTTTTTTAATAAAAACAATATGTATTTTAATAATTCAATTAATTATTGTTATTTATTGATTCATTTTATAATTCCATATAATCCTGTATTACAAAAAAATAAACTGCATCATAATTAATTTTAAATAATAATTCAGTTGTATTATTAAAAGCCAAATGTTTCCTTAATTATTATATTCGTATTTAATTATTGTGAAGCAAATATAAATTATATATAAATACAATTAGATACAGGTTAATATAACAATTATAATGTTTATTCTCGTTTCAGGTTGATTTTCTGGGTTTTCGGGTGTTTATATAAAATAAATCCGGCAACGCTGTAATTTCGTTTCTGGTTTCCGCATCGGGTTTCGGGTGTTTGGTGCAAATAGACACTTCCTACAAACAACGATTTAAAAAAAACATGGTTGATTAGAAAAATAATAACATGATAAATAAAAGAGAATAATTGAAGGATATTAATTTATGCAAACGAATTATATTATAATGGTTATATTGAATAGTCTTTGAATATGTTATATAATTTATGTATCAAAAGTTTCCAACGTTTATTTTCACACAAAAAAGTAAACAAGCATAAATAGTGTTATATTAGGAAGCTCATTCTGATTGATTTGCCTAATATTATTATCCGAAAGTCTATTTTGAGATGCTGCAATCTCAATTATTTCTTAAATAATTGATTTTTATATTTCTTACATAATTTTTTATATTTGTTTACTTTTATGTGAAAATAAACACAGGAAATATATGATACATCAATGTTCATATTTCAAATATCCATATATTTTTAAAGTTATTATAAAATGGAATAAAGATATTCTTTGTAAATAGTAATGATCATTTTGAATAACATGCTCTTGTTATTACACAAATGTAATTTACATGTTTTTCGTTATTATTGAAATTGTTATACATAATTAATTTACTATATACAAAAAATGCTAAAAGTAAAACAATCTTCTAAATTAAAATTTTTTGTTTTTACTTTTATACATAATAATGAAAAACATTTTTCATAAATTATTTATATAATATAAGCACAAATTAAACAGTCCTCAAAACATGCCTAAATCGCTTACTGAATAGTAAAATAATATTCAAAATATTACTTAAGATAGATTCAGCATATATTATATTATTATAAAATTTATTTCAGTATAGTTTAGCATTTGCTTATGTATTCATTTTTAACATGTTTTATATGTGTATATAATTACTCAATTTGCATAACATTTATTTTATATTATCAAGAGTTTATTTTTACTGTTTATATTGTAATGTTTTAAATATGATTATTGTTAAGATATTATAGTAAATAATACATAATCTTTTACAAATTTTGTTTTGCAAAATGTTCAACTTTTCATCTAACTTGAATAGATGATCACTACATTAAATTCTTTTTTACTGAATAATATAACTGTCGAGCCGATAAGTAGTCGTATTGACTTCACACAAGAGCATTTAAAAAAAATCTTAATTTGTTAAATGATTAATGAATGCGATACGACGTGTCGGGAGAAACAAACGTTTCAGACATGCTCCAATGAGGCTCGTTTCGCAGAGTCGTTCACCTCGATGGGTTAAAAAAATGTTTAAGTCTTCGTTATTTTTAAACCTTTCGATTTATCTTAAAACGATGAAAGTAGTCATCCATTTATTTTGTCTTGTGATTTTGCGTTGTTATATTATATATGATCCTAAAATTAATTTACAAACGATACAATTTGGTATATTAATGGCCAATGCATAAAAAAGAATGGTCATTCTAATTTTTGTCCATCAAAAAGTCATATATATACTTTCAAAATCAACTTAAGTAAAATAATGCATTATTACAATTATTTATAATATAACTTACTTTTGATCAACAACTGATATTTAAATTTCATTATTCAATTTATTTACCTCAATATTATGAATAAATATTAACCCATTTTCATGAAAAAGGATAGTTTTTAAATTAACTCATATGTAATGCAATGCAATTACAATTATTTAGGATAATGCGACTACTAACCACATATGCTAAAATTATTGATTTAATGGTCATTTTAATTATTTTATGTATTTCTACGTGGGAATATTCTGTAATATCTATTTTTTGTAAAACAATCAACAAAAATTGATGTCTCCTTACTTTATCAATATCATTAACATAATTTATTTAATTTATATATTATAATATAATAATGCAAAATATCAACAAAAGGTTCATTTAAAAATATTTACTTACACTTGACGTAATTCAAAGAAATTATTAATTTATTACATATTATAATTATATAATAATTTAATTTATTTAAATTATTATAGAATAACATGAATTTAATATTTGAGGAAATTGCAAAAACGTCATTATTTTAATACGAAAGTAAATAAAAAGAAGATACGTGATCAAATAGAACGAACGAGTCTGGGATCATTTCAAGGACACCAATACATTAGAGTAAATAAACACTTCCGCGAAAGATTCCTCGTTCAACCACCCGCACCATTGAAAAATTACAAACATATCAATATCGTCCATCACACAACAAAGCTGTGGACCCTTAATGTGGGTCACTTCCGAGAACTTCAAATTAGCGAACCCACCCTATTTCTTCGTAACTCCTAGTATCCCTGAAAAAAGGTCCAACCAACGACAAGATGAAATGGAACAAGGACAAGGTATTTAAATAAATAAATAATGGATAAATAAGAATATGTAAACAATGAAGATACTAGTATAAAAAATGATACTTACCTTCGTACCCGATTTCGTCCAACGACGGTCACTATGAAGCCAATGGCACGTGATTGAAAACGAAAGGAAATTAGCAATTGGTAATGTCGTTTTAAGAAACTGAAACTAAAGTCACTGTCCTTCGCCCCAGCAGGGGCGAGGGACTGAATTTCGAAAGAAAACTTTCGCGCTTCGATGATTTGAATTTGCCGCTAAAATTAGTGTTTATTAGTATACGGTTTTTTATTTATTTATTTTTTGTTTCTTCTATATAAATCAAGTCTTTACAGACCGCAAGAAGCGCACACCGTGGCCCTCGCGGATCGCGAGTAAGTCACGTACGCGCGTTGCAGCTAAATTGCACTCACGCTGCAAGTCGCACGTTGCGCGCAGACTCCGCGCCCGATTCGAGTAGCTCGGCTAATTCGGCCATGCGGGCCGAATGCAATAACGCGTTCGCAACAAGAAGCCACGCGGAACTGACGCGCAGCGAATCTGCGAATAATTTGTGCTATATCCGTAGTACAACCCTGCGCGCGACAACTACACTTACGCAACCTGACGAATGACTCGGAAGGTACATCTGAAAGCCGCGCAGTCGACCGAATAAATTGGCAGTCGGTAATTCAAATATTATAGATGGCGAATTGATCGCGTTTTTCAACCAGCCAACAATACGCATAATAAAATAAAATGTTTTTATGACGTTTCAATTGTTCTTTTTCCGACCATATTTTGTATTAATAAAGGTTGGACAATTTATTGTAGATAAGTGCGTCCTTTATTTTAATATAAAATATTGTAGAAAACAAACACGCCAATTATAAAATAAATAGAAATGGATACACGCGAAATTAATTTTCCAAATTAAATAATATGGCTTATGTTTTTCTCTTTCTTCACAGGATATTAAATCCCATATACAGTTACAGACAATTAAAAAAATTGCTTTATTTTGGTTTTTAAATATCAATTCAATATCAAAATAAATATGTTAAGCTTAATATTTTCAAAAATATTGTCATCAATTATTATTTTGTTAATTTTAAGATAAACATATATGTATATATATAGTTTTTACCAAAGTTTTTTGGTTTTCAATTCAAATTTTGATTAAGCTTCATCACAAAATTTATTAAGCTATTAAAAGCAATCGTAAAATATTTGAATACAATTGTCAAACGTTTTTTATAATCATTCCAACGAGTGTTAATAAACAAACGGTACAATGACGTAAAACATTGTCACGTATCAATATTGAATTTATTACTTTTTATCAATTCTAAAGACGGCGTTGCTTTTCTTCGCTCACGGTCGGCTTTAACGCATTATCACGTGAACAAAATTAAAGATAAAAGTAATCTAAAATTATCTCACCCTAGAAGAGACTATGAAGAAGAATTTGAGTTTAACATTTTTAAGCCGCAATAATTTTATGATCTAATAATTAATTTATAATTTGAATTCAGAAAGTTATGCACGTTTCGACTATCGGACCGAACATAGGCGTTAATTTTAAAAATTAATTTAAGACATGATATCTTATAAATAATTTTAATCTTAAAAATGGACTGTAATAAGGAATACTTAAATTCAGAATTTTAACACACCTTGTCAATGTTAAAAATTATATCTATGACGAATTTATCTATTGGCTTGTGTACAAATTGATGGGAGCACCGGGACCACATCATAAAGAACTGGCCTTGAATTTACAGTTTAACAAAATGTAGGTTTCGAGAACAATCATAAAAACCGCCAAATATGTATGGTCAAAATATATTTTATAATAGTTAATAGTTATAATTTCCAGATTTATTAAAAAAGTATGTTTCTATTTTACAATTACTATTTACCATAACATTTCATAATTTTAAACGAACAAATTTTCATTTTATTCTTATTATATGAAACTGTTTATATTGTATTATTATGTTGTAATAATATATATGATTAAAAATTAAATTAAAAAGAACATAATGAAATATATTTTGAGTTGACAATTTAGAAACTGATAAAAATCCAGAGTGCATCTATGTCAAAACTTAATACCTTTATCATGGAATATCTGTATAATAATTTATCGGATTCCTTCTTTGAAAAGAGATCTCATCTTAACGTATTATATCTCCTTGTAATTATTTCTGCATTGCATTTTATAAAAGACAATCCTACGCCATTTTCACCGTTCAAAAACATTTAATTTATTACATTTAATAAATTAAAAATACATTAATTGAGAAAAAAATTGAAAAAATTATTTCCTTTAAAATACCAAACTGGTATAAAGTATAACATAATCGTAAGGTTTCAACTCTGAGTTGTTTTTCATTAATCTAGGTCAGAAACACCAAGTATTATTTTATAAGTAAACAAAAAGAATAAAAATGAAAAGGTGATTAAAGTTCTTACCTTGTACCGACGACTGGAATTGGTGCTGCGCTGCTGCTCTCTAGAACAAAAAACAAAAGAAATCGTTGTTAATTATTGATTCAACTTGCATTCGTCTTTTTACAGTTGCTTTAACGTTTTTTGTTCACACCTCATCAACAAACCTCGTATTAATAAAGGCATCAATACAAGCAACGTTACTTTAGCCATTACCATAATAGCCTCAAGGTTATTTTGGTTCTTAATTTTTCTAACTAAAATTTATGATTTCAATTATCAAAATTTGCTTAGTAATTTACTGATTATAAAATTGCATTAAGTTTTATGTTATCTAAACTGTATGATAATATTTACAAGTTCTTTTACATATTAAGTGTACAATTTCAACACGTTTCTTTCCATGCAATATAGAAAATTGTTTGAAATAACATACTATTATGATTAATACAATTTTTTGTATTGATATATAATTTTAATAATATTAAAGAAAAAATTATTCAAATTAATTGAACATAATTACTATTAACTCTATATTATATCTATATGTCGTTATGTATTTTATTTTATATGCAAGTATATATTAATTATGTACTTGTATGTAATGTGATACGATATTATAATAAAGTTCCAACGCTTTTCACTTTATTATCGACATTAGTATCTATCTCATATTTTCTTAATATGCTATTATTCATTGGATAGCAATATTTAATACATCGTTTATGTTTCAGTATTCTTATTTTTTAATCTTTAAATTATAATGAATCACTGTCATCTATAATTTAAAGAAGAGTTAGCAGCAATAAATTACAAAATAAAACATCTTATAAATCATAATTATTCTTTATAAATTATACATAATTAATACGTGTAAAAGGGTATTTTAATCCTGTCAATTGTCTATGTAAATAAATAATTAAATAAATAAATAGTAGGCAATATACTTCTTATTCATAGATACGTAATAAAATAATAAAAAAAAGGAATTAAATTAATAAAATTGTATAACTGAGAATTACAATGTATAAAATAAATAAATTAAAAATTTGAAACAATTGCAGTGCAATTGGAAAGGTACTTTCAAGCTATATAATTTTAAAATTATATTCAACAATAATATAAATACAAAAACAATTTATATTTTATATTCTTGGTCAAAATCAGCTTCATGTGTCTCAACGATACGTACAATTTAAATAACTAAAACTTAACTTATTTGATAAAATGATACACTAATTCAAACAATAAATATTCTAATCGCAAATTAATGTATTTAAAAGTCATGTGCCGTTTTTTCAGATTTTAAAGCCTAAGCTGAGATTTAAAAATGAATCATAATCAAACTTTACGATTAACTACATTTTGTAGAATGAGACGAATTCCAGAGGCCTCTAAAGACTTGGAGTCGAGGGATCTGCTTCTAGGTTTGGATGAAAAAATGTCATCCTTTTTGCCGCTCTTTATCCAGCGGAAGTACGAAGACATAGTGGAATGATTTTATTCACTTGACAAACATTTATCCAGGGTTTTTCTCGTGACCAAGTGCAGGCAAAACAAGTCTGTTTATTCGGCTTATATGCGCGGCTTTCCAGCAAATATTGAATTAACACAATTCAAATGTCGTGCGCGTTTTATGACCCCGGCGTGCTTCTTTTATGCGTTTATTGTTTTCAAAGCAGCTGCATCGGTGACTGTGCTCGAGCGCTTAAATATTTAGCGGAAACCAACGCAAATTATACGATTTTTCACGTGTTCCTTATGCAATCTGTTTACAATGGTCTTTCCGTCCAATAATACGTCAAGTTGCAAAATAACAAAGTGCTTCGTTGAAGTTCATTTCAGTGTCTGAAGAACAGCTTGAAGGAACAAATTGTCGAACACTTGATTAATGATCTAAAGAAAGTTATGATAATAGGTTTAATGTAGGAGAATAAATTGCAGAGAAATTGGTTGTATTCGAAATGTTATATAATGAGTGATAATGACTGAAAATGGGGATAAATAAATTAAATAAAATACAGTGAATAAGCCAAAGACATTTATATTAATATGGCAAATAAATATTTCAGGACATGTAACTGGAGTATGTTAAAAACAGTGCCAAATGCATAATTAACTTAAATACATCTTTTTATTAACAGATTTAGAGTCTTGTAAGTCAACTATAGTGTTCTCATTTACATGTATTTATTATTATTGTTATTATTTTTTAACAATTCAAACTATTATATAATTTAGGAATATGTCTATAAAATGTATAAGATCAATTGTACAATATGAATTTTACTAAATGAATTACTTATGCATTGTAACAATAAATATTCAACAATTATCCTCTGGGATAAGCTGTGTTTATGGTGTGGAATATTTTTTGTTTTGATTTTTTTCCAACAATATTTATTTAGCACATATCAATTTTTCATCGCATGTCTCAATAGGTCTCAATCTTTAAAAACAGGTCTTAATATTTTTAGAGTTATTTGTTAAATTTTACAGTTTTATCAAAAATAGAGTTTATTTTTGTTTAAAATAACATGATTTTAGATTATAAAAAGTAATACAATATAAATTACTCGTCAAATATAAAATACAATAATTTGAAATTTAAATTAATTTTTTTAATAATATAAAACAAAATATTATTTTGCTATTAACGTTAAGGTTATTTCTTGTCAGTTTTTAGTCATACCAAAAAATATGAAACTACAAAAATGCTTTACTTCATTATATTTAACTAATTTCTTTTCATGTTTTGTTGATTAAATTAAATCAATATGCATATATTATCATTATATGTCTTTTTAGAGTATTGAAATAATGCATTAAAAGTCAATAAGATTATTATATTCAGCTTGATGACTGGTTTAATATCATAATATAAATTGTACCAATTGAATTATACATGAATTATAAATTGATATAAATTAAAATCTACGAACAAAGCCAATATTGAAAAACTTGTTGATATTAATTTTTTTGCATTAAAATAAAAAGTAATTAGTATTGTTTATTTAAAAGTAGACTGCTACTTTTTTGGCGATATCAATTGCAAATTAAAATCTTCTTTAAGGACGTTACAAGCGATATTAACTAGTAAAATTAGTTCGTACATAATAATAAAAATAAAATCAATATTTTTTTCATTCTCGTAATTATAGCATTAATATGAAATAACATCATTAATATTTTACAATTATTAACACAATTTATAATTTATCCTGTAAATACAGCGCTCTAAATAAAAAAAATACTATAACTTTTATAAAACGCTAATTCTTGAGTTACTATTTTTAATATATTTTAAATTTGCAATTGGTAAAACTCGACTTTCTATTTTTTATTAAAAGTTACAAGATGCGCGACATAATACATAGTCGTTCATTCCGTTATCTTTATTTGAACAATTCTAATAAATTATTATTCTAGTATATATCTAGTTACAAATTGCAAAGCGGCACAATTCAAGAATTTTACGTCAAACACTATATACGGACAAAATTGTTTAAATTTTATGCACACCTTTTGCAATATGTTTCAGTGCATAATTTTGTCAAAAAACCGATCTTTGATTTTAATGCTCGCTTGAACGTCCTCAAGTTAATTAGGCGAGTGCGAATATAAGTCGTTCTATTTGCGGAATAAGGATTACCATTCAAGATCATAATTCATTATTAAGCGAGTCAATTCGACAAAGCCAATTCTCGTTGCAGTCGCATTCATGTTCATTTATAAATTGCCCATTTAATCGCGAGGAAATTCAAATGTGTATTATTTAATCGTGAAATTCAAGTGCCAGTTAACGTGGAATGCGCCAAAAACAATAGCATAATGCAAATAAATACTCGCGCGTGTATCCCAGGGGTTTTCAAGATAAATTCATTTATTCAAAATTGCGCTACGTTCCTTTCGATTCGAGACTATTTGTTTGACAAGTCTTTTATGCTCGAGCGACGATATTGACAATCTTAAACTTGCTATAAAATTTATTTTTAGGCATTTACACTATATAGCAATGTAATTGCGTTATCTAATAAACGAAAGGATATCTAATGAAATGATTATAAACCGATTTTGTGTAAAAACAAAGAGGTATACAAATTAGAATATATGTAAATTGAAAAAAAAAACCTGAATGACAGTTGATTGATAGTTGGTTATATTCACTATTAAATATATCGCGTTGACTTGAGGATTTAATATTTTAAAAAAAGATTAAGAAGGAGTTTATAAACTTTCACAGTCAACAATTCACACTTGTATAATTTGTAGTTTTTATATTTATTTATTTGCTTTACATGTTTGGTGTCCTTTTTTTTTTTTTTTTTTTTATTTTTTTTTTTTTTTTTAATATTTTTT
>JABFQC010000932.1:0-22160 GCA_022817085.1 Psilanteris sp. ZL-2020
TGTAATAAACTATTAATAAATATGATAAATATAATTTATATGTAATAACAATTATTATTTCCATTTACATATTATACACAAAGTGATAAATATTATCAAATATGTGGTTGCGCCTATTCAAAAATATTTTCATAACAGTTATTAAACCTTTTTTTCAGTGTAAAAGCAGGAAAAGTGGGCAAAATGTAAATAAACGTTAGACTATATCATTGTTTTTATCATTTGTTCGATAATATTTTACATATTTATAGATTTTTCTAAATGTATCATATTATTTACATTTTTGCCTATTTTTCCTCCTTTTATTATCCAGTTTGGTCAAATTTGTAAGATTACTTTTTTCAGTGTAAAATCTAAATAATAAAAATTGTTTATTTAAATGATACAACAATTATTATTACATTTAAATTGCGGTTTTTTAAATATTGTCATCGCACGTACGATCGTGTCTTAATGAAAAAAGTGTCACAATGCCAATAACGACAAATATAAGCCTTTAATAGACAAACGTTTGCTTATGCGATTGTGACCCTTGAACTGGCGTCCGGCTGCATGGAGCCGGAAATTAGTAACGTCTTGCAGCCAGTTATATGTAACAAACTGGAAACAAAGGAGCCGACAGAAATGTGGAACGAAGAATAAGCCCGCGGTATCCGAAGTTTTGGGCAACTCCCGCGGACTACCGGTTGTAGGATCTTTCGCAAGTGCGCTACAATCTTAATTGTAAATTACTGGCGTGGCGTGCAACTAGAGTCGATTCGGCGCGGCAGACAGACGGTATATTGATTTTCGGCTATGATTTCAGAGTCCTCTCGGTCCGACTCTTTTATCCATACTAGAAATACATCTCGAAATATCCGTGCCGTTAAATTCGAATTATTCGGACGCGCCGATTGCAGCGGAGAATTCGGAATCGCCCGATCGATTAGTCGCTGCGCGAATGGCAAATATACAATAACATCCGCGATAAAAACGGTTTAATGTCGGCTCGCGCGGCGCACTTATCATAAACATTTTACAACGCCGCTGATTCCGAATCGAAGTAATTCCGATCGATCCCCGAAGGTATATCGGCCGAGCTCTCGCGGTTCGCACGAACGTGGATGCGCGTGCCGTTACTTCACGCGCTTGTTTCACGTGGGAGTGAATCTGTATTGCGAAATAAAATCTTATCGCGAATGCTTAAGCCACGCCTTAGTCTACTCGTATGACTGTGCTGCACGTCGGTCGGTTTAATTGAGAAAGTGTGCAACGTAAGATAGCCTGCGACTCGCTTCTCTTTGTGAACCGAAATTCAGACTTTCTCTCGCGTTATTCCGACTCGATTCCATTTTCTTCGAAAGAAAAGCAAGTTTGAAATTTCGAACGGACACCGACTGCTTATTTATTCTCCGAAAATAAAGCGCAATTTCATTCCGGCGCTCGCTCGATAATCGAATCTTTTTAAGCCATTCGGTTGCTCCGTTGTAATGCAAAAATGTTAAATTCGCAATATTAATACGAAGAATCGCGCTATTCTTTTTCGTATTATTTTTCATTACTTCTGGTTGATGTGTTTCAATGGAGGCATTTTACGCGTCTGGTTTTTACGCCTGTTCAAATTTTGTTTGAAGTAAATTTTACTATGTGTTCAAAGAATAAAAATTGATCAAGTATTTTGCCATTTTGTTACGGCTTCAGATCTATATATATAGAGAGAGATAATACAAATTTTCATTGAAAACCAAAAAAAACGTCTGATTGGCGCGTGGAAATAGTATTATCAATCAAAGCCGGGCGATCGATATCGGTTTTCTTATCGTGGCACTGCGCATTAATCAGCCCGGAAAATTATAAACAATTAACGAACGCTAGCAGTGTTATTAAGATAATAAACTTTGTGAACGTTATTGTTTCTTGGAACGTTAGAAACGTTTCGACCAATATATTGATATTGTGAATCAATATATTATACGCGAATCCCGAGGATTTCTATTATTCAAAGTTCAAAATTTATTTGATTTGTAAATACTTCGCGGCTTACGTTAATAGATAGTAATTTAAATACATTGAATAATGTTCGATATAATATTTCCGTTGAAATTTAACCATCGTCAGTTTACACCTTCATTTGTATTAAAGGTTATATATATATATATACATTATATACGTAATTATAAAGATTTGAAAACGTATCATACATAATGGGCCACGTTAATGATGAAGTGCAATTTGTACAAACAATTTTATTCTATAAATTTATTCGACAAAAACCACAATAAAAATGCAAAATAATAAATTTCAACCATTACTCAGATCGCACCAATTTACAAGAGCGATTTTCGCATCCGTAACATCCTCCATTCTTGTATTCCAACGCATCCTTTGTCTACTTTATCGACCTCCCATACAAACACTAATACAACGACCGAATCTACTACGTGAATGTCGCAAGACGGATCATCCAGCATCTGCTCTACTTTTTATTTTTATTTTTTTTATATATTCATCTTTTCTTTCTACTTAGAATTTTTTTTTGTTTCGGTATCTAATTGTCGAAAAATATTTCTAAGAGGATTATTTGTGAACAGCACGTATTGATTTTAACAACTGAATATTGTTAATAATAGAATTCGAACGGATCATTTTCAATACTTGGAAATTTAAACTTTTTTTCTAATGCAAAATGTTTCTTAATTACGATTGTTTACTATTTTATCGTTACGTGTAATGAGAAATATGCATATACGCGCCATCTATGCGATGATTATCGTTGTACTTTTGTTAGCTTATATACTTTTACGTTTTAAATTAAGTATTAATAAATACGCGTAAATTTATGTTCAACGTTTTTGTTAAACTGTGCTTATTAATTGCAAATGCTCGTCAATTAAATTATCACGTTTAATACAAATATGTAATAATTACAGCGTTATAATGTGAATACGTATTTAATTGTATTACATTTTAATTATTTTTCTATTTAGACTAACGTACCTTAAACGATATATATGAAAACAAAAACAAAAACAAAAAATGCACACTGAAAAAGTCTTCATAATTGACCAAAGTATAAAATTTATATTTATAACTCTGCAACATTGATGTACCAAGTACAATGTTAAAGATGTAAATTTAAACAGTAGTATATATTTATATTAATATTATCCATTAATTAATATATACAAATTCGTATATACGTACATATTGAACTTATATACAATATACATTGAATGAAAAAAGTGAGATATATATAAACGCAATTAACAACCTAAAGTCCGTAAATATTCATAAAAATGCTAATTCAAAATTATTGATTTTATGTCACTTACAGAATAGAGAAATGTACGTAATTAATTAATGAAATTTTTTATGTTTTGTTTACAAAAATTTCACTAATGGAAGTTTGATTATTGTCGTATTATAAACGCGAAGAAAATAATATACGTTTCGTCCAAAATGTTGTTCAAACATTAAACATAAATCTATTAACTATATGTCGTTATTATAGCACTCTCTAAAAATTACATTAGATAATTAAATAATTAAGGATATATCCAATATTTCTTTATAACAGTTTTTTTCTTTAGCGCCGTCCATTCCGTTTTTAAAATTCAGAAATAATATTAATTAAATAAAAATTAATAAAAGGGTTTTTCTTGCCCACGCACCCAGGCTTTTTAATATTAAATTAGTGAACCATAATTATACGCCACAACCTTCGCCATTTTTCTTTCAAAATCAGGTTCAAATAATCAAATACAGGCTTTTGCATACGTTCTTGATATCCGGACCCTTGTAAATAAAAAAAAATCAATAAATACTTACATTGTTTAACGATCCCTCATATTTGAACGTTGCAAATGGTGTCCGAATAGAAATTTCATTTCAATAAAACAAATTCACATATATGAAACACTATTTCAATTATCATAAAATTATTGAATATTATGAAAAATTAATTATTAGCATGCAAATGGCTACCAAAAAGGAACGATTATTCTGTATTTGATCGAACAAATTTATAATAAAACAATATATAAATTAATTTAATAAAATATTACATTACAATAAAAAAGGAAGGTCAGATAATGATCGTTCTATAAAATTTGACAAATAATATATATGTATTATATATTATGCTAAAAACATTCATTTAATTAATTCATCGTGATTTCATATATTTTGTATCTTTTAATATCTCATCTGATTAAAATGAATTACATATATTCACATTAAATAATGTAGAATAAAATAAATATTAAAAATACTATTGATACATTTTTAAACATAATTGATACATAAAGATTTTTTTTCATTCTTATATGTAATAAAGTTATTAATAAAATACGTGTTTTAGTTTTAATGCAATACACTTTTCAAATATATTTTTACAATTTATAAATATACTGTCGTGTCTGAAGGTTGTGTATGCGGCTAAAATAATTCACGTTCATTCTGAAGTATTTATTTACGCATTGAGATATTCGATTAAAATTATAATAATTATTTGATTAAAGGTGAATTGACTTATGATCATTTATAAAAATTTAATCGTTATATAAACACAAAAGTTTACTTACATAAAACATTTCCGAAATTTAATATTTTATTCGCTAAACCGATGATGTGAAAAAATGAAAAAAAACCGCTTTAATATTTCGTTAAAACTACAACGGCAGTGTCATAATTATTTAAATGAAATTCTAAACGTAATTATTCATTTATTGTTACACATAAAGAATGCCATGACCAATCATAATGCCGTATGCATTATTGTATATATATACATAAATAAATCTGTAAATAACACGATACAGTTATTTAACGTTTACAAATGATGGCGGTTCGGGAGCATAATAAAAACTTTGACCTTAATCAATTTTTTGAAATTCATTAAACCAAGCCAACGATCCAAATAATAATGTGTAGCGAAAAAAAAAAAAATAATTACGCCCGGCGTCGCATTTCGGGCTCGTATTCTTGGTCTGGCGGTCTCACGGCGGAGCCGATTATGTCATGATTTAGATTAATTAACGCGGATTCGAAAAAGCAGCTCATATCCTGCCGCATCTGCGACTCTATTTAGAACGAGCTCTGCAACTTCGATAGGTGCGCTAGCGCTTATCATTTTTGGCAGACTTACAAAGTACAGTCCTATCTATTAACGTCTAGGTGTACGTGTATGTGTGCGCGCGCGCGTCTGTGTGTCCGTTTTTGCGTCTTTCCTCTCCCGACCTACCGTCCATATTCCATCAAAATGGTCGTCCAAAAACCACCCGAACTTCCCGTTTCGACGAAACTCAGCAAAATAACGTCGTTGGCATGCTCTGCTTGTACGTAAAGTAGGTTTCGTAGCACATATCTATGTAACTACGTATATTATTATGTTACACGTACGAATACTTGAAATTGACTCTCTTGGTTTTCCCTTTCTTTTATTCCCTACTATTTCGTCTATTGCTTCGATTGATTCGTAGATTCTATCCTCGATGTATATTTATATATATATATGTATTACAAATTTATATATATGTATATAGTATCAGACCCATCGACACATTCGAACAATTATTTTTATTACTGTGCACAGAGAAAAATGTTATATTAAAAATGACTATACATTATGGTATTTCAGGGATTTGGTACCAAATATTTCTAAAATTATTATATTTTTTAGACAAATTAGCTATATTTTATAAGACAAATTTCTACAAAGTATAGTAAATTCCATAATACGAATCATGATATTTTTATAAAGTTACAAGTATGGTATTTTATAATATAACTTTTTTTCTACGTGTGCACTGAAAGAAATTGCGCCTAACATGAACCAAGAATCGAAGCTAAAAAGTAATGAATACACTAACATCAGAGCTGTGCTTCATCTCGTCATCGAGTAAACAAAAAACTTGTCATTGATCTGTATAACATATTCAATGTCAAACATATAACTCTACGTAGTAATGTATTATTAAGTGTTTCTTTATTATGTAAAGTATAAAATTAATCCGCTAAATTAAACGCATTGACCAATGTTGGAGGAAATAAAAAAAGAAGACAAAAATTTGTTTCTATATTTTATTTTTACGAAATTCAATCGAAAAAAATATCGAATTAATATCTAACTATACCTTCATTGTGTTAAAATTCTGCAACCTTGTTTCATACAGAGAAAACAAATACAAAGCATTTTGTAGACTTCCGATGCTTCCATACAATGAACGAGACTTTTGTCGTAACTTTTTCTCAGTAAATTAATTTCGTGATCTTAACGTTCTGAATTGAATATATATACATGTCATAAATGTATCAAGCAAGCAATTTTTGATAAACAAACGCGACCAGATTCGTATGAAAGGCGCAAGAAGAGGATGGCGGGGATTTGATTCTACGAATTCTTACGGTTTTAACGAGACGATCGGAGTTAACGATAAATTGTGGGAATAGACTGAAATTTCATTTCTTCCCTGCGCGAGCAGCAAAGTACAACAATAACGCTCCATTTTCTCATAATCCGTTTGAGGAAATCCAGTAAACAATTACGAGAAACTACCTACTTTCGTCGTCGTAATAATTTGTGAATCCGCGAAATTTGCATAACGTCGCGCGCAACGCGAATCCGTGCCGATTATGTCTCTAAATCTTTGCGCGATTTTTTTACATTCGGGACACGTCGCTGCTCGCATTTAAACGATTGAAATTAGAACCAAATTTGCTTGTAAATTATTCATACGATTCGATAACTTGTAATATAGCTAATAAAATGATTCCATTTCCGCAGTAGGCTTTCGCACACAAACACTCGTACTTTTTGCATTTAACAAGCCGCCAAGACAGATTTGCCGATACGCGATTCGGAAACGAAATGAATTAATACGATATTGCGCGCAAAAAGTGCATTTTTCGATATCATTTTCGTACTAATAAACGCACAAAACGCCGAATCATTTATTTCAGCTTTTCAATTTGCAACGTTCAAACAAAAGTGCATTTAAACTAAAAGTTGCGTACACATTTTGTTTATAAATAATCGCGCGTACGGAATTATCTTTTCTATGTCATTTGTGCGTTCAAAATTGTCTATTTTGCGCGTTTTATTTCGACCAAAAACGCGTCGAATAATAATGGAAAGAGAAATGAAAAAGAGTCGAACATTGTATCGTACCAAACATAAAAGCCAAACGTTGTTGTTTAACACATTCTCCGTGATTATACTTATTATTTGTAATTGCGAGTTCGAAACGGTATATATATATTTTTTCCATCTAAAATCTGATTCGCGAAATGCTCGTTCAAGCAGCGTGCATTTTGAACCGCGCGGTATTGTTAATGACAAATCGGCGAATTGAAATTCGGCCGGTCAAATTGCAAATAATAATTGAATCGTCGAACTGTGTCGAAAAGCAACTCGGACAACCGAAAGCCGGGGGAATTGCGTAGTTTAGGCTTGCGTCGCGAGTCGTTTTTGATCGACGGAATTACCAACCGCCGTCTTTCGGAAAACGTTCAATGGTCAAACTGTGGTCATTGAGGTTTCTAAAGAAACGTAAAACGCTCTTTGAATAGTAGCCTTGTTATTATTACTTTATCTATATAACTATATTTGATATATATTTTTGATATTCGACTGCCGTCTGCCCCACATGTAATACGTTAGACTGTTCGTAACACTTGCCATATTGCACGATAGCCATTGTTCTCACGTTATATTTTCGTGTTGTTAAATGGTCCGTAGGATCTCGAGAAAGTTAGAACAAAAGTATTTACTAAACGAATTTTCTCATAAGCAATGTCGAGAGGTACGAATGCGAAAGTGTCGGTTTTGCGTCGTCATTTCTGTCGGTGTTTGTCGGTTGTGAATGAAGCCGCCCAAGTCGAGTCCCGCGACTCGACAGTTGTCGAAATCCTGAAGTAACGTTGATTCGAATCAGCCGACGTGAATCGCAAAAGGTGTGATTTGGCGAAACGAAATGCCAAATTTTGTTTCCATTTCGTTGCGTGTCTCTCTTCATTTGCCTTTAAGAAAAGTACGCGTGAGAATTATTATAAACGCAAAACAGCGATATTTTATAATAATCTTTCGCGTTCGATTGCCTCGGTGCGCCGATCCGCGGCGTCCAATGCGTCTTGCAAAACTTGAAGTTCAAAAGCGTATTGACGTCGCCGCGCAGCGTCAACGTCGTCGTTTCGGTTGCGCTTCTTTTTTTGCGCACTGATACGCTTATTTGTTGATCGGATAAATGCAACCTGCAGACGTACAGTAGAAATTTCAGTGTGTTGGTATATTATAATTACGTCACGATTGGTTATTCAGATCCCGAATAGTACGCAAGTAAACGACGGTTCCTCGTTGGCGGACATGAATATTTTCTTGCAATTGAACTCGGTCGCGACGGTCGATAAAGAAGAGCGTTAAACGCAACACCTCGTTCGATGGTAATTTATCGACGTTCAAAGTCAATTTCCGACGTGCTTGAAATTCGTTAGAACAGCTTTTTTGCAACCACACGACTCGTTATTGTTATTGTCAATCGACCCGCGTGTTTATTCAATTTCGCGAATATCAATTTGAAAATTTACAAATTTAGTTTCAATGCACGTCCGTCGGTACGGCAGGCCAAATCGATACCTGTCAGGCAAAGTCCAGAAAACAGTTCGTTCGTCCAATAATAAAAAGGTATACCTACTGCGTCACTATTTCATTGCGTTAAAATAAAGCGAGATTTGAATAACACGCGAATTGAAGTGAAATGTATATGTATATATAATTATATATACATAAATTTTCACCCGACTAAACGCCGCGTAGAATTTAATTGAAGCCGATCGAGCTCCGAGGCAAACCTTAATGGAAACAAGTTTCATGCAATTATTTGTTTGGTCTTAAAAAGAGCAAAAAAAAAAAAAAGTAATTAAATATAAAAGAAGACTTTCTAACGAGTTCTCTACTCCACGCTGCAATGTATAGCGATTAACCGGAGTTCGCCGCTACGAAGTGACCAAAATGTGCCTAACTCGCCGCAGATCCGACTGTTTAATCCGGACTAAAGAGACCGGGATGCCGATTAAGGTCCTTCCTAAGCATAGTTTGCTTAAAGCGCAGGTAATGTCACCACCTTATTCGTGTTTTAGATAGATCGCGTGGTTAGATGGCAAAATTGGTAATTGTTTGAACATTTTATAGTGACTCGTCTAGCGACAATACCTAGTCAGTGAGCAGTTCTAAAATACTTGACGTTTGTGTTTTGAATTTATTTTGTTGTTAATTCGTTTTATTTGTATTTTCAGTTTGAATTATATTTACGTTCCTATTGACGAGTTTGCATAGTTTTGTGCGAACGTCGGATCATGCATATCGTCGATCGCTGTTTTATCTTATTGATTTTGACGTTTAAAAAAAGACGCGTAGGATCTTAACAAATGATTGTTGATGTTTCTAATTACATTAAATACCCGACCAACGTACGACACTTGCTGTTTTCAAACTATAAAAGTTCAATTCTCAATCAGCATCGTATTAATGATTTTTTAAGATTTGACCGATTCTTCTTTTTGTGTTACTGTTACAAGTAGTAAAATTTAGGGTTATGTTTCTTTCAATGTATTTACTGTTTGTTACTATTAGGTTGAATGCTTTTATAAATTCAATTTTAGGTATATACCAATACGTATAATATTGAATTAGATTGCAAAAAGTTTTAAGAATAATTGTCGCAATGAATTTAATAACATAAATACAATTTATTGCATTTATGTGGTTTGTATTTATGTGCATAATATGCACAATACAAATGAAAATTATCGTTTTTGAAAAATCAATTGATATTTTATGTAAACAAAATTAAGTAATTAACATAATTAACAACATAAATAACACAATGGGTTATCCCGTTAATTCTTATAAATAAATAAATAATTTAATATACAGTATCTACGTCAATTACATTTTCATTTTTACGAATATATTCTTCTGTAAACTAAAATAAATAACATCGACATAAATGTGACACAAAGTTACACAATCACAATTACAGTATTAGCGATTTAGTCTTCATTTTAAGATGACGTCATATATAAATCACCTGAATATAAGAATCATCTCGACAAGATAACTTTAATAATTATAATAAAATACATATTTACGGAAAATTTATTGATTTCTCTGGTGTTATTTTTTTCGTAGTATCAAGCTCGGGTATTATTTATAACATATTAAACGTACGTAATATTTCACGTTTACATAATAGAAAGTTAAATTCGAAAAAATAATAAACTAATATTTTCAATCATTACATTAAAACAAAACAAAACAGTATTCGTGGGATGGTTTACTTTTTAATAAACTGTTTGAAAGAGAATATAATAAACAAAAATATGTTTAATATTTTGAATTAAATAATAAATAAATATTATTCTATAAAAGCAAACCCATTCGGCAATCGTTATAAAATATGGTCAATTTTACACCAATATTTTCTTCAGTGCATGATTTAATGTACCGAATATAAACCACCGACATTAAACAGGTCTTATGATATTAAATTCAGATGACTAATCAATTTTCATTATTTTGTTATTATATAAATGTTATTTTAAGAGAATCATTAATTGTGTTAAGATTTTATACTTCTCTTAACTTTTATATATATATATATATATACACTTCTAACGTGACTATATAAGTGTAATTGAGTTATATGCCCTAATATAGTTTATCATTAACGAAGATTAGCTTATTTCCAATATTACATTTATAAATTAGTTTCTTCCCATATAACGCTAATCCAAAACACGTGATTACATTTTTTTATATATTAAATGCATTGCGTAAAATGACGTAATAACGCAATTAGCCTAGGATGATTTGAGTTCTTATACCTAATTCAAAACACAACTGTGATTTGTGTCTCATTCGCAACACCAAGTACATTTTATTATTCATGCATTCTATTAACTAATCCATTTGGTGTTGTCATTTCCCAACAATAGGTTGTCATAATTTAGTAGGCTTCATTGCATAGTAAATGTCATTATTTTAATGAATAACACAGTGTATCATTTGGCTAAGATACTACAAAATTTTGTTGTAAAAAAATTGATTGCCAATTTAATTACATTTCAGTGTATTTTAAAAAAAAATCTAACACCTTTTAGTATTTTACGCATATTGTGGTTGTTTACTCTTCAAGCTTGAATTATGGCTATCGGTGCGGTTGACTGTTAATCTTTTAGACGTTTGTGTTTTACAGAACATAATTTAAATTTAACAATAGATTATTCTACAAAATCGTTATAAAAGGACTTTAATTACATCCAAACAAACCACGCGTCGAGGCGTTGTCCTTTGTTGCTATTATTATTCTTTTCAACGTCATTTCATTGAATTATAATAAATTATTCGAACAATTTTAGACGATTTTTTTAGATTGAGTTAACATTTGATATTTAATTCATTGATTTTGTTATTTGAATACACTGAGAAAATTACATTGTAGAATTTGGACAAAATGTGCACACTGATATTTACTTTGTATATTATGCAGAATTGTACTTGGACGGAGAAAAAAGTATAATAAAAATTTACTATACATTATGGTAACACTACACTGAAAAAAATAATCTTGCACATTTTACCAAACTAGGTAATAAAAGCAGGAAAAGTAAGCAAAAATGTAAATAAACATTGGACGATAACACAGTTTTTATCATTTGTTTGGTAATATTTGACATACTTTTAGAATTTCCTAACCATAATTTATTGTATTATTAACATTTTCGCCCATTTTCCTCCTTTTATTATCTAGTTTGGTAAATTTGTAAGATTATTTTTTTCGATGTACTAAAATCGTATAATACACGTGTCTTATTTACGACATAAAGCGACTTAATTAAAACACCCCTAAGTGTCTTAATCTAATGCACAATATTGTGTATTAAGACTGTTCATGTTTTAAATAAGTCACTTTGTGTCTTAAACTCGTGACATCTAAGACACTTGTTTTAGCAGTGAAGCAAGCTCAAAAATAGTATTTATGAACCAAAATATTACGAACCTAATAGATTTTGTCAAGTTCATATATTTTTGTTTACAATTCTATTCAATTCTGCAAAACATATTTTTGTTCTTGCTTTACCATAAAACATGGTAAAATTTTATTATACTTTCTCCGTGTGATTAAGAGGAGTTAATTTAGTAATATAATTGGTTAAAACAGGTTACTGTATTAAATAGCAATATGATATAGTTCTAGTTACAATATGATTGTTCTGTTTATAGAAACCGATTTTCTGTTTAATATAAAATTATGTCGGTGCATAGACAAACGCGATATTTAATAAAAAAAACAGTATTAACGCATATGTATTAACAGATGTTATCAGAATTCCAAAATTCACGGTTAACAAAGCCAATTTTACTTTCCCGCGGTAAAATATCGCTTACTGATAAGGTAGACCGCAGTTTGTTTCAGAGCCCTACATTAACGATAACCAACAAAAATTACAGTTTGATTTGAAATTGTTTCAAATTCGTTTCCGGCGTCAATACAAGTGCTACTACAATACATCAAAACGAAAATATTGTTTCGCGTATCGGCACCGTAAATTAATTAATTAACAAATCGAATCCACCAATTTACGTGTATAAATCAATAGCAACATCTTGCAACAACTTCAGCTAAACGTCAAAGAATTTTCCATTCGATAAGAACATTACCAAACGAAACAGTAAATTTGGCCTTACACCATTCGGACCGTATTTTGCGGACAAAAAAAAACACTCAAGTTTAAACATCGGCAGGTAAAGGGTGTGGTTTGAAAGAAAGTGTATCAAATGAAAAGAAACGTATCGGTAGACATGAGATATTTATTTCTAACAAAGCTTTCACTACATCTAAACACCGTCTACACAACGATTGTCAGCCAGTAAATATAAATGACAAAAAGTTTGGTTTACGTCAACAGCAGTCACTTGGCTACAAAATATATACATATATATATTTATATATATACATGTATATATATTTATATTTACATTCAAAATTTGTATTGAGTTAAATTGCAAATACACGAATGGTGACTAACTTTGCACTAAACGTGACGATAACAACAATATAGATATACTTATTCGAATGTACGTAGACAACACTACTCATCTCTACGCGTACATCCTTTGCTAACAACTCGAACTTTACCGAACCGTCGATATCGTTGATGAATGACTTCGCATCAATGCCATTTTCACTGTCACAGAATTGCGAGTCGCGATATCGTGCTGCTATCTACTTACGGTGACCTGCACCACTGTGCGCTTTCCCCACCGTCGTACCTTTGCGCCCCTTACGGCTTTTCTCAGCCATTGTCACCCCTCTCTCCCATCGCGTTTCCCTCTTTCCCTTTCGAACCCCCTTTCGAAGATTCGGCTTTCTCCAGTTTACCCTTGCATAATTCTTTAATTCCCGTCGACTCTGCCGCAGCAGTTTTCCCAGCGGCAAATATATTCGCAGCCGCGCGTCATCGTTATTCCACCTGCCAATGCGTGCCCGATCGCAAAGCCACCGGCTCGGGATTAAACGCGCGTCGATTCTCGTCAAACGATACAAGCCGAATCACATGGGACAACCGCGATCGATCGATTGCCCGAAAAACTAACGAGCGTTCGCCCTGGGCTCAGTCGTACGAACGTCATTTGGCCGATGATCAGAACCAACCTGTTTGCCAACAGGTCAGAACCAAATAATAAATAAGCTTTCGGACTTGCACACGGCAAGTCTCTTTCTAATTTCGCGTTCGCACAATCGATAAGACATCTGACCGAGCGGCTCCTCTGAAAAGCCGATCCGCAGCTGCGCACTGATTCGTCCGGAGGCTCGACGGCGATCGCGATCGGCCGCGCGAAACGAGACCGACGCGACCGTCAATAACGTTCGGCGACGAGGCCGCTTTTTCCAGAACTTGACTCGGCGGCGACTGTCACTGGGTCAAGGCGACACTTCGGTCACTGGCCTCGTGAGCGCGCTGTGCGGCGCGGTTCCTCGCACAACTCCGGTCGCCCGAACGAAACAACGAATTCTTGCGCAATTCGGGGCAACTGTTGAATACGCAATGAATCGGGTCGGAAAGCTCGAGGCGCGATTGAATAGTCGGCGACGCGCGAAATATTTCCGTCACTGTTGCTAGGGCCTCGGGAATAATTGACAAAGCGCGAAATAAAGAATGCACGCGCGCCGCGGATCGCCGGGACGCGACATGAAGTTTGCGCGTTGCCGCGGCGTCCGCGCCGTGCGATTAATTATTCAGTCCCGGCACGTCTCGGGGCATATTTTGTCACGTCACTTTTGAACCGCGCCGCGCCTCCCTCCGAACTGGGCCACTGTGCTTTCGCGCGCCGAGATGAATCCGCGGGGAAGAAGCCGCGCCTATATTGACTGAGAGTACTCGCGAAGGGGTGTCACGGTGGCGAGTGAATTGAAAGCCGAAAGCGTGTCAGCGAAGCGACGACGGCCCGGTCGATGCCCGTCGCGTTCGGTCTCGCCTTTTCCCTTCGGGGCAGATCACGCTCGGTTCGCCACCAGAGGGACAGCGGCTCGTGTCGCTGCGTGGCAACCCTGGCCCGCGTACCAATCGTCCGAACGCAAATGTCTGTCACTAGACACACGAATCAGGACCGGTCGCTACTCGCCTCTGTTAAAAATGCAACCAACATAATAAATGAACAAGAATGACAAAGCGAAATGACAAGTCCAGGGGTCCGGCCGTGTCTCCTCTTCCAGTTGCAGAGCCCGAGTCGAGGACAATGTCCCATCACACCAGTAACTTTAAAAAGGCGTACTGCTGTGACAGGACAATATCCCCGACGCCGAGTTTGGCGCTGATCAAAATGGCCGCTGTTGCTATCCCGGCACGAATTTACGCAAACAACTAAGAGGCGGCTGTTTCGTCGTGCGTGCGATCCGTTGTTGCGACGTTTGCGGATCGAAACCCGAACTTTTGGTCAAAGTAGCTTCGCGGTCGAGCGTCCCGACGGCACTGCGTCGCTCGCGACCGTCGGCGCCTTCTCGACAACCCCTCCCTGCCGCCGCCCCGCCGCCGCCCCACCGACGCCCCCGCCCCACCTCGATAACCCGGCGCACACCAGCGCGCGTCTCTTTCTTCCTCCGTGATTATGTACACATCCCCGTGCATACGTGTACTCGAATACACGTACACGCGTGTATAGCTGTCTTGTTTTAGCTCGTTAGAGTTGGGTACCGGTATTGGTTACGGTAATCGAGGGTGGCGAGGGCGAGGTGGCGCCTGCCGGAAGGGAAGGCAGCGAGCGAGCGACCCCTCGATCCGATCCCACCCGCGGACCTAGGGTACCAAGGGAAGTACGGGGCGTATTGATCCACCAGCTGCGCGCTCTCTCAGCGACCCTCGCCTCTCTCGCCGAGAGAGAGAGACCATCCTTGCAAAGACCGAACACCCGAAGTGAACGCCGAAGCTTATCAATCACGGGCTTACGAGTCACCCGAGGCTGCCACGGTGGTCATCTTCCCGAGATCCGCATCAAAAATGCAATCTTTGTTCCTTCGACATAATTGGCTGCCTTAACGGCCGCGCGGATCCAAATGCGCATCGCGGATGCAGCCACGGGATAAGTCCCGTCCGTTAAACGCGCGCTTTCGTCAACCGAGCGCCTGCGAATATTTACGCGTAACCCCGAATACGCGCTTGCCAGATGAAGCTCGGCAAAGCTTTAATTTAATTGTCCTTTCGTCGGACGAACGGCTTCGATTCAATTACGGTCACCATCGCGGCTGCTAAGAATTTTCATCCTGCGTGGCGGTTCGAATTTCGTTTCGCGTTCTACTCGGGTTGTTGTTATCATTGCGAGGCTTATTAAAAATCGAATCGGATAATCTGCTATCGTGGAATATAATAAATTAGATCGCATTTTCTTATCCTCCTTTAAATCAAAGCTTTTCAAGCATCGGGGCATTAGATGAATCGATATTTTATTATTATTCAGCCGTCGTATTAGATAATACGCAATTCTGCGATCCTTAAGACGGCTGGCATAAAATTGCTCTTCGAAAAGAATAATGGTACGCGGAGTCTTATTCGAGTTGATTTAATTAAGATTATGCGAACGTCTCGTGGAATGAAATATGAAATAGGCCATACTGTTCATGACCCGATACGGAAAACTAGGAACCTAGTGCAACCCTATTCGAATTGATCGTGTATCCACTGTGCGACAAACCGCAATTCATCCCGCCCACCGACGACCCCACCTCGATTCTACGTTCATTATAATTTTCTTGATTTGGCTGAAATTTCTACAGTAACACGTAACAGCGCCGCTGTGCATCATTCATAAAGAATCCAACTTCTTTTTCAATGATCAAAGTTGTTACCAATTAAGATGATTATAAATTAATATGTAACAAACTTATGAATTCAACATTTCCAAAAATACTCCAATTTGAAGTCTTTTTTGTATCGTATTGCGATAATAAATTTAAATTTAATCATTTAATTTCGTATGTATGAAAACTCCCCTTAATTCGATAAGAAGGGGAACGGAATAAGAAAATCAAAAATTTTATTGCACTTTCTGAAAAAGTTAAGTGGGGTTTGTGATCATTGAGTTATATGTTCACAAAGTAAACAAAAGAAAATAAGCGAGTTGGTAAAAATGATTTGTACAAATGTATTAATAAATGTGATTTCATCAAAAGAAAATATTAAAAAATTAGTTAAGGTATTAACTTTTGTAAACTTTTTTTTTTCAAGAAGAAAGATTTGAAAACAATTTTTTATGAGTTTTTAATTATTAAGTTATTGTTCAGTTAATAAAATTTGAAATTATTAAATGAATAATCGTATAAAATGATTCGTTGTCAATTGAAGTATAATTGTTTATTATTTACAATATCATTGTTATTGATTATTTATTAACGTTTAATTAAATATACTTTAAACCGCGCAGTTTGTGAAAAAACATTCAACGCGCGCACCATTTTGCATCTTGGAAATTAAGTGGTACTTACTTTGAGATTACGAGGGTTGCGTAAATCTATGAAGTTTTGTACGAATGAAATCATTTCGATACGCGAACCTCCATCGCGACAATCTTTTGGATATGGGCTGAAATGTAATCCAAATTATACGCATTTTTCAGAATAATTTTGGTTGTGCAAAATAAGCAATGTTACCCACGTTATGTCAATTGCATTTCTAAACGTTGTTCTGTATATTACGAAAGGCACCGCAGTTATCACTGCCGATAAAACGCCCAGTAATGGAATTAACTGTAACAAAATAAAAGGCAAAAGATACATTTCTATCAATTACGACATTAAATTTTTGTCACGTTGTATTTATTTTAATTATATAGCATTAAATTAATACGTTATAATAGTAATTACGAAAATAATACATTAACCTTCTGTTCGTTTCCATATTGTAGACCATTAAAAGATTTATGATTATAAATTTAATGCAGTTTTAGTATTAAATGTGATAATTTCATAACATCATTTCCAAATGATAACATTAATTACCGCATCATTTAATGATTAAATACGTATATAAATAACAGTCATTGTTTTAACTTACATTTAATTATTTAAGCCAAATTAATGACATACGATTCTTTTGATCGTTTAATTTTTAAAGAAGATAAAAACAATGATTACGAATCGCATTAATTTAATATCAATAAGAAGATCTTAATCTCCTGTTTGGACTATGATGTTTTCTATCGTACAAAATCAATTCTCTTACACTGACAGAAATGTCTCAGAAAATTTTACCGTTTTTCATAGAAACGAAAAGACATGTATGGTAAAGTAGAGATCTTAAAGTTTTAAGATTTAAAATTTTCTATTAAATTTCTCTCAGTGTGTATAAACAAATAACTGATTAAAGATCAATTGCTACACTGAAAAAAAAATTGATCTTACAAATTTGACCAAAATAGATAATAAAAATAGGAAAAATAGGCATAAATGTAAACAATATGATACATTACGGTCAGAAAATTCTAAAAATAAGTCAAATAATACCAAACAAATGATAAAAACAATAATAAAGTCCAACGTTTATTTACATTTTTGCTCACTTTTCCTACTATTACTATCTAGTTTGGTAAAATTTAGTAACTCACGAGATACTAGACAAATTTCTACTACGGATATTTCTGTAACAGAAGCAACGTAGCCAACCATTTGCAATCGAAGTAATCGTAACGAATGTGTAAACATAGCAAGGCAAAATTATAAATTGGTTATAATTGTGTTACAGTGTCGGCATGGAGGCAGCAGCCGCAGCAGCAGCGGCTGCCGCCGCGGCAGCGGCAAACGGAACGACCATCGAGCACGATTTTCACAGTGCCCTAGTACCGATCAACGGTAGTCACTCAAGTAGCTCCGGGAGGAGCACCCCAAACGGTACCGATCCTGCGCCAGGCAAACTTTTCGTCGGAGGTCTTTCTTGGCAAACGAGTAGTGAAAAATTGCGCGAATATTTTGGCATGTTTGGCACAGTGACGGATGTTCTAATCATGAAAGACCCTGTCACTCAGGTTGGTTACCCAACTCTTACCCTTTCCATTTAATTGTCAGTGATAAACAAACTGCTTGTTGCGAGTCGCGCAATATTTGCGTAGCTTTTCCGTTTGCATTTTGGGTCGAAGAGTACACGGTCGCTAAAAACCGTTTGTCGAAAGTAACGCTTACGCGTGAAATTTGTATAAATTGTTAGTTAAAAAAGTAATTCTAAAGTAAATTTGTAGCAAATGGAAAACGATATGTTGATCGAGTTGTTTTCCGAAATAACGTAATTAGCAAACGAATATTTAGTTTTGGGGTTTGGTGAATAAATGTGACTCGAATGGTACCGGCAAGAATTGCTTATCACTGAAATAATTGTCTTCATGTGATGTTTTAGATAAAGTTAATCAGCTTTTCTAGACAGTTGTACATACAAGTATAATTGTGAATAGACATTAACCAGTCGCAGGAATTTTTTTGAAATAATTGAATGATTAAATAATTCAATCGAAATTTTGATCAATATAATTAGTGTTTGCTTAATTAGATATTTTTAGTTGTGTGTATAGGCAACATGCATGATGATATAGAACTAAATCATAAAACAATGCAACGACTTTTTAATGCAAATTGCCTATACTCTTGGTCCGTAGACTATGAAATAGCTATTAACTAAAGACTTGCGAAATCTGTAATATATATATATATATATATCAATTATCTGTATTTAACATGATTACTATAAGCCTTATAACCGACATGAAGACAAATGTCACACGTATTTATCTAAGTCTTGTTTCCAATAATAATTTTAGCTCTTCTGTCTTCGTCTTGTCTAACCCTCGAGCTCTGAACAGTGTTTCTCAATGTATTGACTAAATGTAGTTTGTAGCCAGTATAACAATTCACAATTTCATCGCACGAACAAATAATTTCATTTATTTTATATTATTTGTCGACAAACAATAATTCAGTGGTGCTAACACCTCTGCGCACTTGATAAGAATCCTTGGGACTATGTGTGTTTGTGGGTGAGGCCAAAATTACCTACGTGTGAAATCGTTTAACCGTTACGCCAATATTCGTTAAGTGTATTAAAATACGCGACGTTGAAACGATTTGATATTTAGGTGATGCCACCCATACTCACGTATACGTGTGCGCGTGTGCGTGCGTGTCTGTCTCTGAACGTGCGTTTGAGTACATGCGTGCGTGCTTGTCTGTCTGCTTGGTCTGTCAATGTATGTAAATATGGATGTTCGTACGTACGAATGTATGTATGTATATTAACACAATATTACACACCTATATATATATATATATATATATATATATATATTTATGTACGTATGTACGTGTGTATATATATATATATATATATATATATATTGGCAGCATTCTGGAGACTGGGTTAATAGAGCTATATAGATTGAGTTGGATACGTTTTAACTCGGAAAATCGGAATTTAGTTGGGGTAGACACACTTTGGTAGTATATTTAACAGTTGAACCAAGTCTTTGTTTTATTTCTTATATTTTATTTATTTTCATTTTTTTCAGAATTCGTAAATATTACATTTTTGCAGTTACAATCAAGTAGTATTCTTTTCATTGCGTATTCAATCGTTCCCTGTTCGACAAGACTCAGACATCAGTACGTAGACGACACCTTAACAGCACTCAGACATCCAACTATTTTTTGCATGAAACTGATATACTTTTTTTGCAAAATGTACTACAATTTTGAAACAGAAATTGTTCGTTTTATCGATAGAATAGTCTTAATTATGGTCGGACGACTTACATCAATAGGTAATTTTTAGAGCAAAATTGTAGCTTATTTTGTGAAATTGTTTTATATCACTATAGTGCAGAAAAATATTAAGTACAGTAAAGCCAGTTTTCAGTCTAATGAATTATGGAAATCACGTAATTTTCAAAGTTTGTAACCTACAGTTAGAAGTAGTCATGCTAATTTTGGTATGTCAATTATACTGTCACAAAAAAAAAACAAAAACAAAAAAAAAGAGGACAACAATAGTAATTTGATTAACTGAATACAAACAAGGAACATTTTTTGTACTTTATGAAATTTGTGTTTTGTAATTTAGAAAAGAGATTTGCGATATTTCGCCAATAACTCGAAAAGTTACGTGTTACCGTACATTCAATTACTTTAACCCGATTTAAAAAAAAAAAAACAAAATTGAAAGCTTAAAAAGTGTTTCTTGAGATGATATTATTTCGACATCCCGGTGTTTAATATTCGTTGTAGTGGTGTTTCATTGCACTTGCATGTTACTAAGATATTGTCCTGTAAACTTCAGCTAACAAAATAATTGCATATAATTGCAAATTTGATTGCATCACCTTCTTGGCACAACTTGTGTCAGTGTGCACATAAATAATTATTGATTAAAACGAATTAATTTGTTTTTATAAGCCATAGATTAATTACCCGCAATAACGAGCATATTTAATTTCTAACGATCGCAAATTGTCATTCAATTAAATTCGAATTTTCTTTGACACCATTCCGATGGTTTCGTGTTTTGTTTTTAGCGAAACACGACCTCGAGTTGAGTCTTGTTAATAACGAACTTGAATTAACTTTACGTTACGCTTGGATGTCGAAAAGGCGTTAAACAATTGTCCCGAGTCACGGGCAAATCGGACAGCGTCGTTGGAGAAGTTAAATCGGTACAAACGGTCAGTCGTTGGAAGCGCGCGCGCGTTGAACAAAGCACAAAGAAACTGTTAATAATTAGCAATCCAGCCCAAACGAATGAATTAACTTCTCCAAATTCCGTCATTGTTTCTCCCCCGCCCCTCGCATCCAACTTTCCTGTCAAACTCTTTACAATGAAAAAAGGATGTCTGATCTGTACAGAGACGTGGACAGAGACGCGCATGCGTGCGCGGACCCAGAAAGAGAGTTCGCTGGAACGAAAGCTGGGCTAAAGCACAAGACGAAGTCAGGGCTAAAGGAAAAGAAGCGTCGAGACTCGGGCTAAGTATTGGCCCATAATTCAGCAATTAACCGCGGTATGCGTCCTGTTTTCGCATTGCAGCGTAGCAGAGGTTTCGGCTTCATCACGTTCGCGGAGCCAGGCAGCGTGGATAAAGTACTCAAGTGTCCGATACACACTCTGGACGGCAAGAAGATAGACCCGAAGCACGCGACCCCGAAGAACCGCGCAAAGCAAGTGAACCGCACGAAGAAGATCTTCGTCGGCGGCGTGAGTCAGGACACGAGCAGCGACGAGGTCAAAGCCTATTTCAATCAGTTCGGTAAGGTCGAAGAAACCGTGATGCTGATGGACCAGCAGACGAAGCGCCACCGCGGGTTCGGCTTCGTCACGTTCGAGAACGAGGACGTGGTGGACCGGGTGTGCGAGATTCACTTTCACACAATAAAGAACAAAAAGGTGGAGTGCAAGAAGGCGCAGCCGAAGGAGGCGGTGCAGCCGGGCGGTCTGACCCTCGGCAAGCGGGTGGTGTTGGGCGCCCTGGGGGTCAGGCTGGCTCCGCAGCCGACGCTGCCGGTGGCCGCGGCCGCGGCCTCGCAGATCGTCGCGCAGGCCCAGGCGCAGGCCCAGGTCCAGGCGGCTGCGGCCGCGGCCGCGGCGGCCCAGGTGCAGAG
>JABFQC010000933.1:0-22157 GCA_022817085.1 Psilanteris sp. ZL-2020
CATAACTGTCAAACTACATAACCCTGTAATGTATATCTATATTCATAATGAATATAGTTATAGTTGACAACGTTATAAATTTTGCCACTTATGTATTTTGTCCCTTACCCATATATATATATATATATATATATATATATATATATATATAGTACAAAAAAGTTACAGTATAAATTACTATACCTTCTGGCGTTCGAATGATATCTTGAAGGATGTATAGAAAATTACTATACCATAATGACAACTTTTTTATTTATATAGTAAAATTTGTTATATAAAACTAGAAGCAATTTTGACACATTTTTGTTATATCATATAATAAATATTGATTTAATGGTATAGTAATTCTTTAAATATCCTTCAAGATATGATTCAAACGCCAGAAGGTATGGTAATTTATAATATATTTTTTTCTCCGTGTACTATGTCAAGATCCCGAATATATTGCTCTTGCAAACTATATATATTTATATATACATAACCTAATAACATCTATTGGAGATCTTGTTATATATATACACTGAGAGAAATAATGAATTGACAAAGTAAATATCTATTTGTAAAAAAAAGTCATATCAAACATAACCTACAATTTTGTAATCTTGATAGTTATATGGAATTTGTTTGTTGAAATCGTATATCTGTCGTTTAGTTATTACAGTTATAGATATAATATAACTATAGATATAAATTTACAGGTTGAAAAATCTGTCCGGACACTTATCATAGAATCTATATATAAACATATAATACACATAACTAAATATCACGTATATATACCATCGATATTGAAAGAAAAAATATAATTTTTTTTATAATGTCCATTATTGAATATATAATAGTAATTGATATTTTGTAAATGATAATATCTACTATAAATATATAAGAATATTTGTTATTAATGCAATTATATCCTACAACAGTTACAAATAGTAAATTTTAGACTAATATTTTTTTCGTGTAATATTTTTTATTAAACAAAAGTAGAACGCCAAGAAGTCAACGCACGAAAATGTTTATTATGTTTTGACCAAATAAAAATGCGCTCGAAATTGTAAAATACTTGAAGCGCGTTTTATTAACTTTTCACCGCCCGTTCTGTAACCCGAAGAAAATGTTATTAGCATTGCATAAAAGTAACCGGGATCGTAAAGTAGATGATCCAGATCATAAATCTAACCTTTACTCGGTTTACGATCGCGATCGTAAATGCAACGATTTATAGCGTGTTAGTGTATCATAAAACGATAATTATTAATTATACTGCTTCGCTGAAATTTTATTATTGCGCGCCGAAAAAGTCAGCGCGTTGCACCGCAATTGAAGTTTCATTCGGCGGCGGGAAAACAAAGACCCGAGTTATGAAACTGATTCCGAGTGCAAAAGTAAAGTCGTCGTTTGCTTTGCGTTGACGTTTGTTTATAAACAATTGTGTGAATGTGCATCGGCACGGCGCTCGTTTCAAAAACGATTGATTCAAAAACTGCAATTCCAGCGCCACACGCGATGCCTTCTGGAACGTACTTTGACAACGCTATTATTTCCGCGATAAAGTCGGGCGACGGTTGTCGCCGTCTTGACAAATCATCGGCAGCGGTTCGAGTCGGGCCGAATCGACGATTGAACGCGGCGAGACGAAGTGTCAAACAATCACAACAGCGGCGGGCCGGGCGGGCGGGTTTTCGCGCCACATCTCGCGTAGGAACAAATCTATATCCGCCGACGTTTCTCGCGCGCGAGTTTGATTTGCTCGGAATCGGACCGCGATCGAGCGCCGTCGTGGTTTATTCGTTGTTCGAATCGGAGCGCGGGAAAAACGCGGAAAATGCGGCGTGTGGAAAAAAGCCGATCTTCGGCGAGGCTTGGAAGACCCGCGGCCGAACGTTTTACGACAAACATCAAACGCGATAAAACGTCGGAAAAGAACGAGCACTGAAATCTGGAAAAAGGACCAACGTGGCGAAGCGACGGCCGAGCAACAAGGACGGTGCGCGGCGATGCCGCCTTTCGTGGACGAGGACGCAGACAGCGGCGCCCCTCTCCGACTCACAGCCGCTTAGCATAATCCGTTGGGCTTCGCGCGCGCTTTTGCTGCGCATCCCGTACGCGCACCAATGAGATTCAAAGCGGCGCGCCGGAGGGGACGACCTCGTGCTCGCCTTAAGAAACTACTTCGCCGCCAAATCCAGACCGTGTCCGACCGTCCGCCGTGAGCTACCGGTAAGCCGAGCGACCGACCGACCGAATTCGAGCGGCAAATTCGAATTCGCAAGCGCCGACCCGTTCGAACGTACGTCGAGCAACTCGGAGACGTTGGCGCAGACGACAGTCGCGCCGTCGAAGCGAGCAAAATTGCAGGCCGCAATCGGAACATGCTAACAACGACGCACTGCCGCGAGCGGCACTTTGGGGTGCTGTCAACGACGATGACGACCCGGGTGCCAAAGCGGTGTTTGTTCGGGGTGCCGAATCCGAAGGAGACGATCGAGCTGCTGCAGGAAACGCTCGAGTTGGAGAGGACGAGATTCGCCCGGCGATGGGGCATCGATCCTCGCGAGGACAAGGAAAACCTGTGCATCCGAATGGACAGGGTGGAGCGTTCGCCGAGGAAACGGAACGCCCCGTACGCGCGGCAAAATAACTTGCATGGTAAGCATAACTTAACATTTCATACTTTGACCTTTGGCTCTGCCGCGATCAGGCCGACTGCATGCGCGCGCGCGCGCGCGAGAACCTTGCAAGTTGCTTGCATCTTGTGAGGCTCGCGCCGGATCCGCGGCAGATTCGCGCCGACTGTTGCGCCGTCGACGTCCGTCGGCGCGCGGTCGCGAGCGCCCGCATGAGTCTGAGCCGCGAGCGAGCGCGAAGAAAAGGCGCGAACGCGCGCAACGGTCGGTCGCGCGCTTCAAGATTGCGAATATTGCACAAACATGTTGTGGGACGTTCTTCAGGAAAGTGTTGAGGGAGCAAGTCGCCGCTCGAGAGTGGACTCGGGGAGGCGCCGCGTGGCGGACGACGTTGCAGCCAGGACGGTCGGGCGGCGATGCCGGCCCAGCCTCCACCGCCGGTGGACCGGCGCGACCAGTCGATGGCCCAGGTGCGCTCCTTCCGTTTTGCACGATCGCGCGCGCGGCGTGGCGCGGCGTGGCGTCACGCGTGCGTACGTGGGCCGCGCTTTTGGCGGGAAAGCGCCGTCGTCTCTGTCGCAACGACGTGCCCTAGGTGTCGGCCGGGCGGCCTCGGGCAGGCGCGTCGGCCGGTCGCGTGGCCAGAACCTGTTTTCTATTACTTTTGCCGGCCCCGTTGTTCGGCTTCCTCCTCTCGCGCGCTATCTATCTCTGCCCTCCCTCCCTCGTCCCGCCGAGCGCTGCTCGGCTCCTCGTCTTACGCCGCTCCGCGCGCGAGCCGAACACCCGAACGCTGTTCGGACGATGCCGCGCGCGAGCCCGGCCAAACGCTTTCCCTAACCCGACAGCCAGATTTCCCGCCGAATAGCCGAAGCCTCGGTGGATTCCCGGGAGCCGCGCTCACCTCCTCGTTTCCGGATTGCTCCGGAGACGACCCGACGATTTTCCAGCCGCACTACCATCCCGAGCGAATCAAGCCTTCCTCATCCGTCCCGACGCGACATTTCGACGGCCAAACCCCGTCCCGGGCAGCCGACCTAATATAAACTACTTGAAGTCTATTAACGCTCCTGCGACTAACAGGCCACACGCACCCATATTTATATATATATTTATATATATATATATATATATATATATATATACGAATCAAAAGAAAAAGGACTAATTATATTTAACGTTAGACTTGCGACGCACGCCATTGTGATTGAAATCGCGAAATGTTGTTAAACGAAATTACGTCGTACCACGAACGAGTTTTTTATATATTATACGCTGTTTTAATTCATAGATTTACGAGTTAAATTTGTAATCGTACATTATGATACCCCCAGCTTGTGATTTGAATTAGCTTTACGATTAAGATACAAAAGTTTTTATGTTATTATTAAATCTATATATATGTGAGAATATATTTAGTTGATTTCTTGAACGAAACAATCAAAACAACGTTAGCAGTTAACAAACAGTACGTTTATAATGACACGTTATGTATTGTGCAATATACCAATTATTGCTACAGATAGTTTATAAGAGATTATAATGAGTTCATCAAAAATGCACAAACGTTTGTGACTATGTTTCGAAATGTATGTGATTGAACCAAAACGATTATCAAGCAGCGCATGATCTCAAGCACGGAATTTGTTGTAATCTCTAACCCGAGGTGCTGTATATTATAATATTATATATATATATTAAAAAGAAAGATAAAAACACTAATATTAATCATAATAACTAATATTAACCACTAAACAAACGCCAATTGAATAGAAGTATATGAAATCGATATAGACAGCGACTGACCCGCGCCGACGAACCGCGACGTCAAAGGCCGCTTTCCGTCTAAGGGCGAACGCGGCGGCCGCGCGGACAGGCCGCTTGCGACCGAGCCGCGTTCCCCCTTCTGACGCGGAGCCCTCCGGATCGGACGGACCGAGTTTGTCTACGCGCGTTACCCGCAACTCACCGCCGTAAGCTCATTTAAACAGTATTGCTCATGTTTAACTTTTAGTTACTCCATACGCAAATTGTATTTATATATAAGATGTTTACAAATAAAATATATAACACCCGAATCCGAGTGTTCAGCAACACAACGTGATACTGAAAATATATGTTATGTACTTTTGTATATTTTTTGATATGCTTCAATAAAACTCATCAAACGAACGTTTCGCTCCTTTCTTGAACGTCTCGCAATTCACGCGCCCTCAAGTAAGTAAGTAAATAACTAAGTAAGTAATAAAGCGCCGATCCCGATGACTCGCCGATCATTATCGGCATTAGTCGCATTAGCCCGGACGTTTATGGCATTATAAATTTGTGTTTAGCGTGATTTATATGAAAAAAAGCCGGGACGAAAGCGAGTGAGTCACGCCGCAAAGCAGGCTTTCCCGTGCAACCGGCCGAGTCCCCGGAGCCAGCCGAAAGGGCCGATTTTTTTAGTTTACGAGCAAGGCGGAACTGCGCCGTGCATTCCGCGGGCGTCTCTGACATCGTTTCAGATCGGCGTTGCATTCGCATGTCGCCTGGCCATTCCGTAACTCACGTTGCCCGTGTGCGTAAAAACGATGAGATATGGGCCGCGCGCCGCCGGGTCGGATATAATCGCAATATATCGTGGGGACTCGGAAAAGTTGCGTCTATTCCGGCCCGACCGACAGATTTATCCCGGCCGGCGCGCTTCTCGTTTTTCGCCAATCAATTTCGTCATTTCAATTGCAAATCCGCCTTTCGCTCGCTCGACACTTTTTCCCCTCCGCTTGTAATGCGTCGCCCAATTTACGAACCCGGCGCATTAAGATTTTTCTGCCTCGTTTCGTGCAGTTTGTTATTTACTAACGAAACGAGGCGCTCGCCGAGCTTGCGAATCGAGGAGCATATTTTGTCAGAGAGATATTACTTTGCGAATTTGGAGAAAAAAAGCTCATTACCACGAGATAACCCATCGGACCGCGCCGATCGGGGCATTGTCTTGCACACAAAAAAACCGGCAATGCACTTGCTCTCGCACGCAAGCGCGCCACCACTCGTCAACAACGCGAACAATGCAGTTCGGTTAATTGAAGACGCGCGAGATGCGGCGCGGTAATTAAAAACGTTCGTATTTTCCCACTCGAACGTGTATATATATATATATATCGGCGTACGAGTGTTTCCCACGTCGAGTAGCCGCGCGCAGATCAACTGCGCCAGATAAGGCGCGAAATCCCAGACGATGGCGCGCCACTGATTTTCAGCGTCATTATTTCCGCCACGCACGGCAAAGCGGCATACGCGATGGCTGATTTTCTCGACGAGGCTCTTGAGGAGCCAGCCGACCGAGACAACGGCCGAGTCCGAGCGCGACACCTGTGCTTTCAACCCTTCGTCTTTTCCCACGATTCAATCGGGCACCCCGACCCACGGCCGCACACAGACACGCGAGTGTCTCACGTACGCCGCGCCGGGACCTTTCCAAGGTCGCGCACCACCTGTCGTTACCCGTACGGGCGTTGCGCGCCTCGCCGGGAAAATTAGTTGCCAAATAAGCGGGTCCGATCGGGTACCGAATCTCAAACGCACTTCGCACCCAGCTCCGCGTGCGAACCGCCGGTCATTAATTCGACCTTTGTTTTGCTCGGCTTGGCTCGCATCTCGTTCTCGGTGCCACGCCGGTTACCGAGTGCGTTACAAATGATTAATCGTGGACTCTGCCGCTCGGATCACGATTCTTTTTCGTCGCTCTCTAACCGGCCGCTTATTTTTCTCCAACGCTCGTTTCGTTACTTTGCGCGAGCCGTGATTTAGCCAAGAGGTCCTGTTGTTACTTCCGTCGATCCTTCTTCTCGCTTTCCCCGATTCTGTTCGTTGTTCTTCAAAAACGACCTGAACTCCTCAACCGATTCAACGGACGCTGCGCTCTCGATCTGCTACAGATTTATATATATTATATCTATATATATACACACATAGGTAAGTAATCTAAACGTTAATCTATAGCTTCAAATTGCCATCATTAATTGTTCGCTTTCTAATACCGCGTATTGCGAAAATGTGCGCAACCACGGTTTTTTGGATAACAAAATTTATTGCAAATTTCGAATTATCGCTGATTGGTTTGGAACGATTTGTTTCAACGTCGATTCAATCCAATGCGCCGAATTGGCGCATTTCGAAATTCAAACCGCCAAAACGGAGCACATTTTTGTCGACAATCGCATCGCATTACTTTTCAGTTATTTGCAAGCGGGAACCTGGTTGATGGTACCATTAAGCAAGCTTGCTCGCTAATGACACGCAATAATTCTTTTTCCGTAACAATAGTCTAATCGCATTAAATGCCAAAACGAACAAACGCGCCATCTTGTTTGATTAACTTTTATGCGCGCGCCAACTGTAGTTTTATGTGCGTCGCTTCCTTAATTGCGTCTAATTTTATCGTCCGATTCGAGGTATCAAAAGCGAGGAGACATAAACGCAGCCCCAAATCCAAGAAATAATTGCGATGATTGAAATCAGTTTAACCGTGAGAAGGATTGCATTGCAAACAAGAGTTTCTCAGGGCGAGCGCTCAAAGGACGATCGTTGGCTCGATTACGGTCGTAACGTTGATGATACGGTCGGGCCGCGCGCGTAAAACGCGCAACGGCCGTGCCGCGGAGCGTTTCGCGCGCATGAACGTTGCGCCTGGGGGATCGCGTTCGCTCCGAGGCCTCGGCTCGGCCGTACGCGGCCCATAAAAGGCATCTCTTTTTGCGAGCACCGCGCAACGAATGCAATTTTACGCATTCGCAGAATTCCGTCTTATCTCCCGCGACGGACAAAAAATCGTTTACCCGGCGTAATAGCGGTGATTACCTCTTCAAAGGTCATCGGCAATCAAGTCATACTATTTGGTCGCTCCTTTTTCCTCCTGTCTTCGCGGCCGCGCCGACTGTTTACTCTGGCCGAGGACGAATCCCCTAAACCCGCCGAGCCGAGCTCGATTTTCACACGGAGCTGTAGGGGAAGGCCGCGGCTTAAAGGTCATTTTTAAATGTACAAACATGTATGGTTGGGTGATGAAATGATTTTTGTAATTGTAGTTGCGGGTTTGTTTACATTTTTTTGGGGGACTGAGTAATATGTATAGTGTTTTAATCGGATGAGATAACGTCAGAGAAGGAATGGTGTGTTTTGTAAATTTATCCGAGAGTTTTAAGTAGGTCATACAAATCGAGTTAGTCTAACAAAAAAATTGTGTTCAACACTTAATCAATTTTACTGGATTCTTTTGTTATTTTAACTTGAAGTGTATTTTACAGTTACGGTATTGACTGGCTGAATTATTTTCCATGGTGATATTTTACGTATAATGAAAAAAATAATTTTACAATCTTTACTAAACTAGATAGTAAGAGTAGGAAAACTGAGCAAAAATGTAAATAAACGTCAGACAATATCAGTGTTTTTATCAATTATTTGGTAATATTTGACATATTTTTAGAATTTTCTGACCGTGATTTATTATATTATTTACACTTTTGCTCACTTTTCCTCCTTTTATTAACTAGTTTGGTCAAATTTGTAAGATTATTTTTTTCAGTGTGCACAAAAATGAACCAACCAATCAGTACACTCAGAAAAATTAAACGTAGAAAATCGCTGTTTATAATACTAATTTAAAACCTAAAAATTACTGTTTTTCCTTGTAAAAATACAGTTTTTCATACCAAATTTTCCTTCTATTTTCTAGTATAATGCTATTATAAACAGTAATTTTTAAGATTTTATTTTAATGTCGCCAAATTAGTGTTTCTAACAGCACTTTTCTAAGTTTAATTTTTCTGAGTGTAGTTTTACTAATTTGTTGAAAACTTAAATTAAAAATCCAGCTTTTCGAAAAAAATAATATCTCTGATTTATTTATCAAAATCATTAATTTGTACATCAAAGTTGTAAAATTAACAACACGAACAGCAATGTTTTAAATTTAATTTTTCAAAACGTATGAATATTTTCCTGTTTGGAAACAAAGAGACTGCCACCGAAGAGGTGCGATCGCCTCACATTTTATGGGAAAATATTCTATAAAAGAACGTGGGTCCGACCGTGTCACGTCTTTTACACAATCTAATTTCGTTATTTTATTCCACTCACACGTACACCCTGTCACCAGAGTTTCAACGCATATCGTTGTTTAGATTGACGAAGCACATTAATATTAATCCGACACATTTTTATTTGTTTAAACTTGACAAAATCGTGCACAAAAAATACAGCTAATCCATCAAACGGCAAACAGCTATTCGATCCGACTAAATTTCTAGACAATTTTCGAGTAAAATGATTTCTCGTCTTCCGGATTTGAGCATTTCTTCGTCGCACACAGAAATCGAATCGAGGTACTTTTTATTATTATCTTTTTTTATTTGAAAAGGGAGTCTCCGATTCGTTGCTTCGCATAAGAATTGAATCGGCTGCGGGCGACGCATGACTTACGGTTATAAAAGCCGAAAGAAATGGGTCTTTGTTGCGTTGACGCAAGCCTGCTGTCTGTTCGCGAGTCTCGACAAAAGTTTGTCCTCATCGACATCCTCTTTCATTTCTTGTGTCCCTTGATGCAACGAAAAACCAACTTCGCGTGCTTTTCAACGCATCGCGTGGGATTTTTCATAGCGTATTAGTAGGTAGAAGGCCAACCAGTTGCACTGTAATAAGAAGAAAATTGTTTGTATAAAAGGAGTGTTTTTTTTTCTCTTATTTCGGATGAAAAGTTGATGGGCTTGACAAACCGGGAAAAAAAACGGTTTTAAATGCGGTCGTTGTAGTTGCAATGAAAGAGTGTTTTATTTCATTTATCAATTCATACATAAATTAACGACATCTTGTCCAAATGCAATTGTATTTTATTAACAAAAAAAACAACTTTAATGCAACGAATTATACCAGAGTAATATTATCATTACGCAACACTAAAATAAGATCACAACGTATTAAAAATTATTTTTACATTATAAAGCCTTATGAAAGCCTTATTTACATATATACACCGAGAACAATCATATATGAAAATTTACTACTTATAATACGAGCTTGGATTTTTAAGAGAAAAACCTTGGAATTTATTACACTGAGAAAAATGTCTATTAAAAATTAATGTGTCGAAACAGTATTCTGATGCGATGTTTATCAAAACGTAAAAATGACCCCTAAATATAGTAAACATTACTTCGACTTTCTTATATTTTTTACTGTGTTTTAACAGTAATCATTCTTTGTTGACAAACATCGCGCCGAAGTACTGTTTTGGTACAGTAATTTTTAATAGAAATTTTTCTTAGTGTATGTTTAGTAGTAATATTTTCACACAAAGCTGTAAATTTCTACGTAAAAAACATAAATCTTTCTGCTAAAAGACCAAATCTTATGGTGCATCGCTTAAAAGTCCAAGATCGTATTATAAATATTAATTTTTCATGTTTGATTTTTCTCACTGTATCAATAAACAAAATCAATATTGACTATCCCGACCATTCTCTTCGACTCATCTCTCACTGACATCAATAATTGAACTCGAACTTGAACCTCCCAGTCTATCCCTTTTGGTTATCAACCGCCATTAATTAACGATTTATCCCACTATCTCGAAATCAAACCCCGTGACAGCGCGTTTCCAGTTGCACTGACCTTTGACGATTTCCAATCGATGACGTGCGAAGGGAGACGGTATTTTTCCACGCACCTTTGTCCTTCCCCGGCAATATCTGCACAATAAACTCGTTTTCCGACCGGTCTCGAGCCAATCAGCAATGAACAACGTTAAAAGGCCAAACGCAAAGGAATTTCTTTATCGTACGAACTTGTGATTGAACAAACCTGAACTTTTCATACTCAATATATAAACATATACGCGTTCGAACATGTTGCATGCCGTGCTAAGAATTTCAACAAGCCGCGGCAAGTTCGGAATCCACATTCCATTATGTATTTTTATTTCCTCTTATTTATTAGCCGCGCACAAAGGAAGCTTTCCTTCGATAAACGTGAGCGCGAGTCGCCGCGCCCCGACGGGAAAATACAAATATAAAATTAATTACGGCCCGTCGTCACGCTCACCCCGCGGATTTAGCCGTCCGAATAAGTATCTCGGTTTGACCGCGAGGCACGTAAACATGTCCGTGAAACGCCACGTGACCTTTAACTCGCGGCGACACGCACATGTACGCGTACGCGCGCGCGCGCGCAAATACACGTTTCAGCGCGAACAAAGCGAGCGTAAGAGTAAAATAAGCGAACGGTTGGAATAGCAATTGGCGAATTTTCATAGAGCGCTCGAAGACAACGCTATAATCACGCGATTATTTCAATGCAAATTCGGGGCTGCATCGGTTTCGTGAGCCCGCGCAGCATCCACTATAAAAGTAACGCACACGCAGCCAACGAACAACAGATGGGTCATCGCGAAATCTCCTGCCTAATTCGCCACCGAAATCATTTAAGAAAGCTCGAGTTTCGCGCGCGCCATATGGTGCGTGACGGTTGAAAACTCCTCGAGAGATTGGCATTTCGAGATAAAGGATACCTCAAGAATTTGACATATGGCCCGGGAGATATACGCTACGTATTATATCTTGCGTTCTCGAGGTGGCAATTAAATGTTCACCTTCTTTGCCCGCCATTAAACCATTATGTTTACGTGTGTGTGTTGGGTACACGTGTATATATATACATATATATTTATAGCCGCGTGCGCCTGTAAATGACCGTTCGGAGGTGACTGTTAACACAATCGAACGTCTTGTTTTAGGCGCGACATACACGGAGAAAAAAAGTATTAAAAATTACTCAAGAAAATAGCAAATGTGTGACAGTGATGTTCAATATTGAAATACTACATAAAATATCAGAAATTTTCACAAAAATACACGTCATTTTTACTAATTTTATGTGTACTATTTCAAAATATAACTACTGTCACACGTGTGATATTTTATGAGTAATTTTTAATACTTTTTTTTCTCCGTGTAAATTAATCGCGCCCAAAACGGTGACAAAAAATTAATCATCTTTGTACACGTTCAACTTCGAAGTTCATTGATCGGTATCATTTACACGGAGAAAACATCCAACTATTTACTATATAATATATCAAAAGTGAGATATACTTGAAAATACTATAAAAATTACTATATAATGTATTAAACTTTTGAATGCGCACAATATTATATTTATCTTATGTACACGGAAAGAAAAAAAGTATTAAAAATTACTCATAAAATTACACAATTACCAATTGTGTGATAGAAATCACTGTTAAAAAAAGTGTCTTAGATGTCAGGATTTTAAGACACAAAGTGAATTATTTAAAGTTTCTTAATACACAATATTCTGCAGTAGATGAATACACTTAGGTGTCTTAATTAAGTCGCTTTATGTCTTAAATAAGACACGTGTATTATATACTTTTTATCAGTGGTGTTGTATTTTGAAATAATACATACAAATTCAGCAATTTTTACTAAAATGTTAGTAATTTTGACTAAAATATGTGCAATACTTATTAATTATTAAGTATAAATTAAAAGTACATTATTAATACAATGTTTCTCTGCATGTAAAAAATTGTAATATACGATATAGTAATTCTTATAATATTTCCAAGTATATCCCATTTGCGATACATTAATATATAGTAAAACATTAAATATATTTTCTCCGTGTACGCGGCGCAATTTCGGCAACCGTTCGGCAATTTGCTGAAAAGGGAATTGCAATCGGCGTTGGATTACCGGACGAATTAAACGGATTATCAGTAGACCAGATAGAGCTCGGCACTCGGAAAAGCGCAGATTTCAGGGACAGACCGAACGCCGCGCGGCCAAATCCGGCCGATTCGCGCTGACCTTTCAACTCCGATTCACCTACCTCGACCGACGCTCGACCGATTCGCGTCTAAAAATAAAAATGATTCACGCTCATTGACCCAGCCGACCGTCATTTGGCTAAACAAAAAGCAAAGCCTCTCGTCGCACTCGGCGGAGCGTCATTCTTCGGCCGGCAATATTTTTCTCCGCCGTCTATATAGCGTTTTCGGCTTGAATTACACTAATGGCCGGTCCTATGTAAACACCCGCAACCCCAAAAACGGACCCAAAATAAATACGCGCCGTGAAACGATGATACCCATTTGTTTTGTAGCAACAAGCCATCGGCAAAATAAACAATCGTTATTACTGCAATAAAGGAAAGCGCTTGATGAAAATCGTCAACAAAGTGCCCCGGGATGGTGCGTGAAAATCGAACGAACGAGGCGTTCGGATTCACCTGTCATCGGGAGACAATAACCGGAGTGGAATAAAGGAGCGCTCGGTTGGGGCACGAGTAAGATGTTGGCGCGAGCGAGAGGGCCAGCGAGGGGTTGCGCGCGAGACAGAGTCGGAGAAAAAGGCAGATTTCAGGTGCTACCTGCGAGCGAGGGCCCGGGGGTTAGGACCCCTCGAAGACGCCGTTTGTGAGCCGGCTTTTGTTGCGGAAATTTTGTATATTTCGTTAGCTTTGTGCAGGTTGCGAGCGGCCCGGCTCGGGTAAGGTGACCTGCTTTCGCGCCACAAAAGACCGAGGGCTTGCGACGGGGACCCGCGCGCTCCTGGAGCGCGTACTTGTTGCGAGGTTAAATGCCGCGTACTTTCTTTGGGGGACGCGAGGCGAGCGCGCGCGCGCCTCGTCCTTGTTCAACCACCACCGGCGCCGATTACGAAAATGCACGCGCGATACTCTCGACGACGACGTCGAGCCGCTCGGTGGCGCCGGATGCGCGCCACGAAATCGACGGCAAATATTGCCGCGTTTGGAGTGGCCAACGCGCCGTCTCAATTGTCAGTTATGTATGACTTGGGAGAAATCGCGGTAAACGGAGGGATTGCGGCGGCGCGTTCGTTTCAGGGACTAATGTCTTAATCGGGCGTAGAAAATGGTTATTGAGACACGAGTCAGTTGTGTCTTAAATTAAGATTCATTAAGAAAATTGGTATGAAATAGTACGAATGGGATACGTGGTTGGAAATATGGTGAAAATTACTAGACAATGATGTGGTACAATGTTCAACGCATAATAGTATTTTGTAACTTTTGTATATATAGTATTGTTATTTTTACAGTATCTTCGAGTGTATTCCACTGTAGTAAATGCTTTTCGATATGTTTTCTCTGTGCGTCATATTTATATTCAGTTATTCAAAATTATTATTTTTTTTATTATTAAATTTTATTGTTATTAAAGTCTTAATTTATATATATATATATATATATATTTAACGTTGACAAAACCAGATTCGATTTGACACCATTCATCCCATTTGCTTAAATTCCACCGATTCTCCGATACCGATCGTATATTTTGTTTATTCATCCCGCGTTAATTTATATATATAAAAATATCAAAAGACAAATGAATTTTATCGCTCGTATCAATATAGCATAATAAAATATCGCAGCATTAAATCTTCCGGCTTCAAGATAAAGTTTGTTTACATATTTGTATAGATTCTTTTGGTTTTTTGAATTGTGGCAATCGGGATCATTACATAACGATACACCAAAACGTTGCACTCGATTTTCTCGATATGCGTTATTCATTAATAAATGTATAATTATATTTAAAATGAAATATATATATATATATATATTTATATATATAATATATAAAATTATAAACACATTTAAATCCTATAATAGTTGACGTCAAAATGACTAATGTCAAAATCAACGGAATAATCAAAGCTATGTGATTACGCTCGCGTTTGTTTATTTCGTCGCAATATAAATTCTATTACAATTTCCAGAGATAGTCCGTCAAAATATATGATATGAGTCATTTCAGGCACGCATATATAAATGAAGTTAAACATTGTGTTGAATAGATTACTCTGATACATTGATTTATCTTTGGCTACCATATATGTACAAGCACCAAGTTTCTCTTTGTCTCGCTGAAAGATTTTTGAGATTCTGGTTATACAATATACCGTCAATGTATTCAAATTATTCATAAGCATATTATCTTGACAATAATATTAAACACACACTTTTAATAGATCAGCTGCAGTTTTATCGATACTTGAATGATACACTAACTATAATATTACGATTCTTTATATCTAAAACGAAACGTACGATCCGAGATATATATATATATATATATACACCTTGAGACGCAAAGTAAGAAAAATTATGCAAAGTACATTGCGTTGATTTCATTTTTAATTCCTTACTACACTGAGAAAAATTTGATAATAAAAATTAGCACAAATAATAATTTTTAACATGTTTCGTGTTAATTATTAACATTTTTTGTGCGATTTTTTAACACAAAACATGTTAAAAATCATCATTTTTCAGTCGTAATGCTCAATTACTATTATTCATGCTAATTTTTACTACTAAATTTCTGTCAGTGTATCTAAACAAATTATAAAATTTTCTGTCAAAAAACAGAAAAAAAAAGAGCTTTCTGTTAGTTGAAAATGCATTTAACGAAATAACTATAACGATGATCGAGTCGAGTCTGCCAAACTGCTATCTGCATGCAATACTTTTCTCCAGCTTGACGTAAAGCCTTAATTAAAATATTCCTAACGAAATGTTATCATTTATGTTTCAGATTACTGGCGGAGTCGAAAATTGAGCGACGTGAATAAAAAGTCTGGTTCTTCCAACACTATCGCCACAGAAGCGAACACGATACAACAACAACAACAGCACCAGCAAAATGGCGAGAAGATGACAGCCAACTAGAAGATTCATGATTTTGACGAACATCTCTCCTTCTCATTCTTCCATTCTTCTGATAACGATCTCATGTCTCTTTTGCATAATACGTTACCAATCGCCGTCTGCAGATAAAAATCGATGATTGCGTTAATCATTAACGTTTCGTTTGGAGAAGCAAAATAACGTGTAAATAATAATGGAAGGCGATGATAGCACGTGCGCGGAAAAGAATTTACTTATTATGTTATATTACAGCCAAGAGTCCTTTTTGATCATGTAATTATATATAAACACAATCGCGTTTCGAAAATGTTCCTTTCAACGGCAATTGCCAGGGATCACTGATGGCTTTGTAAAAATTGTTTGAAGCAAAGTATTGTGCAAATCAACGCAGATACGCATTTTCCGATACAATATATATGTTTCGATATATATACGAATATATAGACAGTACTGTTAACAAGAAAGAACAAAATTGCATTTGTGAGAATTTGTCTTTTAAAATTGTCCGCGATGCAAGAAATTAGCAAATAACGATGAAAACATTTTTATGGCATGCAGAGCAATCATTTTTCAAACACCATTAGATCCTGCGATTATATTTTTAGTGCTATTATTATATATATTATATATATTTTTTTTTTAATTTTATTATTAAATTCCATTGAATGAAATTTAACTATATGATTTTGATAGCGATCATGAATTTGTCAACTAGTAAATAGGTGATTATTTTTTAAGTAACAAACGACAGAATTTTATTTAAACGTGTAAAAAACCGACACTGTACATATGGGTTAAGGTGTGTTGTCAGACGCATCACGGCTGTAAAAGAGTTTAATTTTATATTTACATTAGGGAAATTGTTTCATTAAAAGTGTAATCAAATTATTGTATACGAAGTGAATTCCTATGGATATCTTATTCGAATGAATAAGTGTGATTTTGTGATCGCGTTTTGCGACCTGATCGATGACGAAAGTTTAATATTTTATCACTTTTGTACAATATGCCAATATTTGTTTTTATGTGTATAAAAAAAACGATCTGCGATCTATGTAGCGACGTTCCACGTAATATCCACCGGAAGCCTGGAACTGTTGATTCCTATTGGAACAACGATGCAGCGCCTCCAAAGACTAATTTAACATTGTCTCTTCGAATGCAGAAATGAAGGACTAAAGAATTTTTATAACTTTTGTAATTATAATGCAACTCTAGTCAATAATAGAATATAAGATTTATATAATAAAAAAATTAAACAAAAACTATCTTATAAATGTTATTTTCCTTTGAATAAATGTCCATAATTAATTTATTTATCGCAATATATGTAAAATAATACTGAACGTTTTTGTGAAATATTCTTGTCCGGGATAAATCAATTTTACTTTTTCTGGTTTTAATTAGATAATTTAAAATATTGTTTAATCATTTTTTTTAATTAATATATTGTTACATTTGTATTAGTTGTTTGTACATAAATAAATAATTTCTGTAAAAAATAAGATAATTTAAAAGTATAAGTTATAATGAACGAAGTAGCTTTATTGCAGTCAACGATGATTAAAAACGGTAAGTAATAATAATGTATTATGTAACTATAGTATTGAAAAGGGAAAGTTTATAAATATAATCGTTGACATAATATATTACAAAAATAATTCTCTGACCAGATGTAAGTCAATGTAACCATAACATAACTTTTCAAATAATTAAGTACTTTTTTAATCATTGGAATTAATTATTGTGAATTATTTATTTCCACAATACATTATCTTTATTGCTGTTATATATATTTCTAAATTTGTTTACTCATAACAATTACATATATATATATAAATTTTCTTGCTAATAAAGATTATTTATATATAAATGAGTGATATATAATATGACTAAATGTATCTGTTCTATAAATCTGTATTAGAAACTCATGTGAAATAACAGATAATATGAATTTCACATTTATATATTGACATTTGATATATGCTACACAAAAAACTGGCCAAACTTTTGTAGCACATAATGTCTGTTATGGATTAATTTCGGTTATACGTTATTCTATGCATTTTTTTCTAGTGACTGGTCAATTTGAGGATTTTAAATATTCGGAGGGTTAAATTTGTGTAACCGTCACAATAGTACCGTGACAAGAATACTGAGTGCTCACAAAGTAGATAAAAATCAAAAGAATAAAGTCATTTTTTACATCCCCACATATATTGAAACATATATATATATAGTGCTGTAGTAATACTATTGTCTACCTACACACAATGGTATTATTCACTCGTACTGGCAATGTCTCATATTGAGTTTAACTTCCAAATGACATTTGTTTATTCAGGTGATACTTTTTAACAAATCATTTAACACATATATATAACAAATATTTATGCTGCAAAAGGCAAATTAAATACAAGTCCAAAAACTAAATAATTATCAAATAAATTATGAAATCAAAAACTAGAAACATATTGTTAGAGGTTTGGTTAAATTATTGTCATGTGATTGGCTTGAGTCGATTTGATTTCAAAACCTTAAATAATATTTGTATATAAGTATTGTATATCATAATCAATGATGGAATAGCAAATAATATTGTAACGTCATTCCGGCAGCTTTATAAGTATTCTCTGCTACTGGCATGTTCTCTGAATTCTTCGTAATTTAATATTATTATTATTGATCGGAATTAATATGCGCAAAAAGAAATCCATCTTTCTAAGAAGAATGATAACCATAACTGGATAGACATTATAATACTAATTGATAAGGGTACAAATTATTGGACGAGAAATTGAAATACAGAACGTGTTTTATTGAAAGCAAATTAAATTTAAATATTCATTTTTGTTGAAATAATATTAAAAATTAATAGCATAAAAATATAATCAATAATTGATTAACTTGCATATATGTTCCTTGGATAATTATAATAAAAATAAAAATCTTTGTATGACGATGAGGAACGAAACGTATATATCAAATTTATTTGAACCAATTTAAAAGGACACGCGTAGTGTCCAAGAAAGTTCCACGCATAGTGGAAGCCACTTATACAAGTGATAATTTTTAAGAAATCCTGCATATGAACGTTTAGGACCTTTCGGCACTAAGCAGTTCCTCATCGTCATACACAGATTTTTATTTTTAATTATTAAAAATTAATATTAAATATATTATATTAGAAGTATATTAAAAAAAAAACTAACAAAAAAATTTAACAATTTACTATATAATATATCAAAAGTAGACGATACGTGAAAACACAAAAAAATTACTACATTATATATTAAAATTGTCTACATAAACTTGAATATATTATTATGTGCATTGCCAATTTTACTATATTATATAGTAAATTGTTAAACATATTTTTTCTCAGTGTAATATATATACTACATATATTATAATATATTTTTTTTCAGTGTATTTTGTTTAACAAAGACATACGGCACATTTCTGACTGCATACAAATTCAAGCGATTTATACTATGATTGTATCACATAAATAAAATTCTATACTGCTATAAATATCCAAAAGTATTAATACCGACAAGCAATTACTTAAACTAAATTAATATGCGACAAATTATATATGTAAATTATATATGCGACATATCATTTACGTTTATTTACTGAATTAATTCCATTGAATGCCACTTTTAAAGGTGAAATTTCCATAAATATAGCGAATTCATTTTATTAATTGCAAAATCATTTGCCATTATCGCCAGCAATTAACATATATATGTGAACGGCCATCTGTTACTACGTAATGTCATACCATTGGGCGCATCACTGAGGCATAATTGATCGTGTACCGTTGTAGGCACCGCCACCCCCATAGGCCCACAAGCCTATGCATAGACACAAAAAGCAAAAGACCCTTTCGACTGCGGGTTCCGCCAGTAACGTATTTCTGTGAATTAACCAGACCCCGTATATAATAATAATTTTAAATTCGAAGATTAGGTATTCCAAATTGTGTTACATATATTTAAAGCTACGTATCTCAAAAATCATACCTATTCCTCTATTTTAGAAAACGTTATTACCGCCATATGCTTCGAGAAACAAACCGAAAAAAAAATAAACAAATTGCGGTGGCTTTTCTCTTCCTTCATTTCCTCGCGTTCGAATCATTGATGAATATCGGCAATCAATTTGGATAAACCGTTTCGGCAAAAAAAATCCAGCGACATCGAACAAAGTCACGTTCATGATTCAGAAAAAAAAAACAATAATTTTTGTGATTGCGGTGTAATGTTTGACCGGCACGCTTAGCGGCTTAAAAATGAGTCGCAATTATTTAAATGTACTTGCAACCCCACAGACGAGGGATCGCACAAATATTAGACACATCGCCGGATCGATGCCCCCATGCAAGACCCCCATGGCACGCGTCCAGGTGGATCCGTCCGTTAGCCGGATTCCGTTCAGCTGCCTAATTTTCGGCGATTTTCACCCTGATACACGCGACACACGGACGCCGCGAGAGAGGTACATTAATTATGATTAGTCCCGGCGTGTATCGGCGCACGAGCGACTGACCGTTTGGGCCATTTTGATTCCTCCGCTAATATAATTTGTCGAAAATCGCCGGGGCTGCGGCACGCTCGAGGGTCGTTTCGCCGAATGACAATCGCTCGGTCGCGCTCGGGCTTTTCGTTCGGAAATGAAATTTGACGCGCAAACTTCATTAATTCGCCACGGACATCCCGAAAAGCGCAATAAATGTCCTCAATTTCGTAACGGACACTCGATACGGAGTACTTAAACGACTTAACGTATTAAAATCGACAAATATTGTATACCGTTACCTCGGCGTGCAAAAAATTATATTGGGTTTAGTATACGCGAGCACTTTCGAATTTTTTCTGACTATTAATGCGCAATTTTATTTGCGTGCCGTCTGATATACACGGAGAAAAATACTTATATTGTATTAACGCGAAATATACTGTAAATACTTTGTGATTATTATTACATTATTCCAAATGAATATAACAGAAATGGTATGTAATCGTAACATTACGTTTAATATTATTTACATGATATTTAGTGTAATTGATCAAACGTAATTTTAATAATCATTATGTAATATCGTAAAATAGAAGTTATAATGTTACAGACATGAAGAATTCGGATTGGATGGTGTTCATTTGTTTCAACAGTAAATTATATTAACGTATATTTTAATGGAATGACAAACATATAACCTAAAAAATTTTGAAATACATTTTCCGTTTAAAACGTAAAAGTGAAATAATTATTTTTACAAATAAATATAGTATTTTGTTATAAATATAGTAATATTGTTTCATTGACAAAGCTTGACAAAAAGGAACTGCTATTATCATTCTTCTATAATATAAAAAAATAATTAACGTCAAAGTTCTAATTAAATGTTGCCTGATATACAACATTAAACTTCTATAGATTCTATCCCAATTGGGATAAACATAACATAACTGTTTTCTCCGTGTACCCTCCTACGGTATTGCATTCATTTCGGGTTAATCAAAATGTAGTCGAACTAATTTCAATCGATTTCTTATAATTCACGATTGTTCGTACACTGAGAGAAATATAATTGTTAAATTCACAATCTAGATATTAAAATTATATTGTTAAACTACAAACAGTCGATTTAAATAAACAGATATTCAATATAATAGTCAAGATTAGAATAGAATAGAATATCTGGATTGTCGTCGAAACTACAATCTTAACAAGCTTACACGCAGAGAAGAGTTTTGTTGATTTAATCAAAATTTTGTTCATTTAACTAAAATTTGGTTGAATGTACCAAATATTTTGTAAATATAACAAAATTTTGGTTGATTCAACAAATTATTCTCGGAGTGTAGATATACTTAATGAAACTGTTTATAGATATTTAATTCGACTATCTATGTCTCAGTGAAATTACACGTTGAAAAATCTGAATGAAAAATTATATTAAAAATAACTATATACATTATGGTATTTTAGGGATTTGGAACCAAATATTTCTGAAATTATTATACATCTCCTATATACAACACAATATCTTCTAGACAAATTTCTATAAAGTATAGTAACTTCCATAATACTAATCATGATATCCTTATAAAGCTATAAGTACACTCAGAAAAATTAAACGTAGAAAATTGCTGTTTATAATACTAATTTGGAGACATTAGAGTAAAAACCTAAAATTTACTGTTATTCCTTGTAAAAATACAGATTTTCATACCAAATTTTACTTCTATCTTTTAGTATAATGCTATTATAAACAGTAATTTTTAGGATTTTGTTTCAATGTCGCCAAATTAGTGTTATAAACAACACTTTTCTAAGTTTAATTTTTCTGAGTGTATGGTATTTTGTAATGAAACTTTTTTCTACGTGTATAAATTAATTAAGACGTTTATGCCAAAATCAATGAACTTTTCAAAATAGAAAATTCAAATTTTTGTTTCGTGATTTTATTTGTTTATATGATTCTTCGACAAAATTCAAATGTCACTTTATCCATACGGTCTCGTGATTACGATATGGTCGAAGTAAATATATAATCTTATTTACAAACAATTTGTACATTCCCTACATTTACAGGTAGAAAAATGATTTGAAATTTCAGCGTGAAAATTTAAATCCTTTTCCAAACAGAAATTATAAAACGAAACCTACTTTCCAAAATCCTTCCGTAATCCAGGCAAATAGACTTGTTTTTGACAAATTTGGGTTGTGTTTAGAAGACGCAAGGTGTTAATTTGAACTTTGAACATCGAACACTATTTCTAT
>JABFQC010000934.1:0-22148 GCA_022817085.1 Psilanteris sp. ZL-2020
TTACTGCATTTTTTCGAAATTAATAATTTTTATTTGTAAAATATATATGTTATATTTTTTTTAATTTCCCAGACTTGTAATGTGCTGCAACGTTGCTGTAACGTTTCTGCAACGTTGCTGCAACGTTTCCTCAACGTTCGTTGAAACGTTGCTGCAACGTTACAGCAACATTAATATAGTAGGAAATTGAAACATTGCTGCAACGTTGCAGCAACGTTACATTTCTGTAGGAGTAATTATAATTTTAAAATAATAATTCACGTGTTCCATAAAAAATTTTTGAGATTTTTATTATAAACTATGTTCGACCATGAATAAAAATATAGCAAGAATTACGATATTATTATGTTAATATTCATACGCTGTACAGGACTGACGCATATAACTTAACAAAATAAGTTATGTTATTTTGTGAAATTTAATACAATTTATTTATAATGAATAAATTTTGATTAAATTAATAAACTGAGAAAATTAAATTCCACAAATTATATTGTAATATTCTGATTCTGTCATAGATTCAAATTGATCATTATTTAAATTTTAAAGTTTTTACAATTAGTCGTTGGCTAACGATCTAAATAATTTCACTTATTTTCAATTTTATTTTCTTAATACAATTGAAAGAAATAAATTACGATATAAATAGTAAAAATATGATAATCTTGAAAATGTCATGAAAGATACTACACTGAGAAAAAAGTTAATATAATTTTTATTGTACTGTATTATAATTTGGGGACAAACGCTTTCATTTTAAAATTATTATAATACAGTATGATAATAATCTGCGCAGAAATACCTTGGCGTATCATTATATGGTTGCGCCGTAGTTTACTGCGCATATTATTATTATACTGTATTAGAATAATTTTAAAAAGAATGCATTTGTCCCCAAATTATAATACAGTATAATAAAAATTATAGCAACTTTTTTTTCAGTGTATACGATATAAAATAATATTATGTTTCATTTTAATTTGTATATTTAAAAGAATGTCACATATTTGACTATTTAAAATGGTAACTACAACTAGTACTTTTCGTAAAATTGCAAGTCCGTAGGAAGCATTAAAAGAAATTTTTTATTTCCTATTTTAAAGTCAAAAAGAGATTTTCGTACTTTTTCATGGGACAATTTTTTAATTGGATGTATATTTGCATGTATATGTGGGACGGGGAGGTAACTTAAAATAAGATATCCAGTAAATTGGTTTAGAAACACAGTTTTGAAAATACATCTTCTTCGTGTCTGGATTCTCACCGAAAGCATCTTGAGCAGCCAAAGCTTTAAGAGCCGGATGAATATTATATCTAGGTCCTTTTTAAGAACAACATTTACAATAGTATAGCATTAATATTCAGTCGAACGAAAACTAGTGTAAGTTACATTTGACCCGACGTAAATTCGACACTGACAAAAATCGCACAAATGTTACCAAACTAGATAATAAAGGTAGATAAAATGCACAAACAATAAATGTACTGACAGAAATCATAGTGCTGAGAACTATACAACAGTTGATTTAACTATGTGTAACTATAAATGTAATTGGATAATAGACAGTTATAGCTATATCCAGGATAGTTCATAGTTCATACAACGTTGTATGAACGTTTATATAGTACTATATACAAATTTTATTTTATTATGGTTAGTATTTATGCGAACAATTATTTATTTGTTTGATTAAACTATAGTTAACGTTATTAAAGATCTAATCACATTAATAATTAAAGACATTATAATTTCTTTCAATCAACAAAAATAGTATAATGGATTAAACTGTACGATTAAATTTGTATAATTAATTAACAAAGGTAATTCGACAAAGGTAATTTGTTGAAAAATAAAAAAAACATATTACAACCATTCGCAGTTATCCTCTGGTAGGGTTTGAACTCATGATCTTGGAGTTTTGAACGTGACGCATTAATAACAAGCTAGTCAACTGGATGAGAAATTTGCATGTATTTAAGTTGCAATTTATATTCAAATGAATATTGTTTAAAATTCAACAAGTCATATATAGTTCATTGAACTATGAATAGAAATTGAAGTAATTTATTATATAGAAATGCAATAAAAAAAACCAATATCAATTTGGTTAAAAGTGTACGAATTGTATTTAATTGGATCTTATACTAACCAATAACTAGTCAGTTTTTAACACGCAATGAATTGTATCTAATTGTATTAAATTTAATAATTGGAAAGATATATATATCTTTACAATTAAATACAATTATTACAATGTAATACAATATGATACACTTCATTGTGTGCAGAAAAATAACTTCATATTGGTTGCTATTAGATACAATTCAATACAATTTGTACATTTTTATTCTAATTGCACTTGTGTCTATTTTACAATTTAAATTCTTAACGCTAAATCGGAATGATAGCCACCATTTATGTTTACGATTTACATTAAATTTATATAAATAAGGTTCCTCATTGCAATATAAACTTTATATAAATCATTTACATTTCTAATAATATAATATTTACAAAAAATATAATAGTGCGAATATATATTAACTTAATATAGATAAGTTTGGTAATCTTTAAGGTAACTAGTTATATTATTAATTCCAGAGTCAAAATTCATACCTCTAATTTACACCTAAAACCGTCTAGAATTTCCCGTTTAAGGTCAAATGGATTCAAAATAGGTTCTATCAAAAGACACATTAAAAGTAAAAAAACAATACGAAAAATAGAAAAAAAAATATAATTTTGAATAATAAAACATTATATTTTTTGCTAAGATTTGTAAATTTCTACTGTTAAAAGTTTAAACTAATATGTTATCTCTGAATTAATTAATAATCTTAATAAATAAATTTATGACAAATAAAATAATAGAGGCTGCAAAGTTTGAAAGGAGGGTTAAAATTGTAATATCAAATCTAGAACCTATTTTTAATATCTTCAACCTAAACGGGAAATTTTAAACGTTTCGAGGTTTAAATTAGAGTCTATGTTAGCATTTACTTTTAACAATTTTGAAGCGAAATTTTTAGGGTCAAAATAGTGTTAAATTTCAACTATAGGTTTTGAATAAAATATAATAAATAAATATTCTGTATAAATGCAAATTCTCTTTAATGTATTTTAGTTTTCAAATTATTATAGTATACAAAATAAATGATTACAATAGATTATATATATATAAGTAATACAATAGATATATAGATTACACGATATATATCATTACAATAGAAGTATTTTTTAAGTTTCTAAGAGAAGTATGGAAATCATTTACATGGTATTTACTAAAATTTTATATAAATGTGGCTATCAGGGTAACTAGGGAATATAACTATTTTGTTAATCATTTTTTTCTGTCAGTGTGTAATCTTAAAATGCCAAAAGTTGATCCAAAATGGCCGCAAATTTTTTATCGTTTAATTACGCAAGTCAAGCATTTCATTCTCTTACACTTTCGTTTATTTATCCTACTTTTATTATACGGTTTCATCAAATTCCTTTGATTGTTTCTTTCGGTGCATACAAATGTAGAATTTACGTTGGTTCTAATGTAGAATATAATTGCAATTTCATAGACGTAGACATTACTACTTTTACATTCATGCATAACGCATTAACTTTACACGATAAAATATGTATCGAACAATTTGTTATAAAAAAAAAACATTAAGAAAATGAAATTGTACAGTTTACTTGTTGCGACATTTTGATGCCTCTGATTGGCTACACCGCGGTTGGATCCAGCCGACTCACTGACGGTCGTCGATTACTAATTAAATTGTAGACTTGCACCAGATATAGTTGTCCTCTTTCAATTTCACTTTCTCAGCGATTATGTTTCAAAAGTGTGATACAACTGAATTTCATTCAAACTTTAAAATTTCACTTGAGAGAATTACAATATCACATTGCAAAATAACTAATATGGATGTGTTAAATTTCATACGTCATATAGTAATTTTGTCAAATGAAAATTTAAGATATTCAGATTAATAAGAATATTAAGATTGCAGCCCTCTTTTGAAATTACATATAGTAAAATGTTCGATATATATTTTCTCCGTGCGTATGTAACCGAAAAGGATTATTTACAAGTTTTGATATGCCAAGCCCCAAATCCAAAATCTGTTAGTGCGAAATTTTTAAAGCAACGAAATTTTTGCGAAATTTTGTCCTTTGTGAGCACTTTCTGAGCAATCAAATAAATAATTAATATGAAATAATATATTAAAAATAAAAATATATTATAAACAATATTATCAAAAAAATAATTAAGATTAAAAAATAATTAATCGGTATCTTTGATGGGAATTCAAATTGTAAAATACAAATTATAACGAGATGTAATTATGTACTTCACTAGGGAGAAAAGTTTTCACGTATAATAATGATAATAATTTATATTCCTGCGGAGATCAAGCTACTTAACCGTCCGAAATGACATTTCGATTAAATTTACTTTACCGCCCTTGTATGGTAACGAACTACTTGCACCCCCTTCTTCCTAAATTCGTCCATAATTTATTTTGTCAAATTTCAAAGTTATTAATTCAAAATTCCAAACGCAATAACATTAAATGCAGATAAACAATTTTTGACATTAAGTATAATCGTAATGATTATTTATTAAACGGTAAAACCAGTGATGAACTTGACGACTTTTTATAGTCTTTCGTAGTTATGAAATGTTCACGATGACTTTACATGAATGATTAAGCATCAGTCATGAATAACAACGTGTTTGCTCTTTATTATACCTGGATTACTATTTATAATGTCGAATGGCCATGAATGATCTTTTCCTATTAAGATATCGATATCGTGAAATTTAGCGCAGTTATTAATAATCATCTATAGCTATTAATTACTCGGAATCACTTTCCCGAAAGCACACGCGAAACTATATATATTAAGCACAGGTATGAAAAGCAACGACCGATTATAAACGTGTGGAGACGCGGAAGACGAAGGAGATTTCGAAAGTACGTCGAATACCCAATGAGAAGAAAAAAGAACATTGTTAATAAACAAAAATAATATCCAATTAAATGGAATATCATTAAAACGTAAGTTATAAGCAGGCAAATATAAGTTTTTTCAAATTCAAGCTAAGAAAATCATTTTGGTGCAAAAATGCACCCCAATCAGGACCGTATCATATGTGTGCAAGCCGATTTATTTTTTTGCAAACAGAATTTTGGGGAGAAATTAATGACATCGTCCAAAAATTAATCATATGCATACATATGACTAATTTAAATTTTTCTGTCTATTGCAGGGTATGGGCACAAACCCAAAAAATACGGTACTGGGGGCCCCTTAGGACATCGCATTTTAGGTTTGGCTAGAATCTTTAAAGGGAGGTTGCCCGATGTGCTCCGCCAAATTTTCTATAAAAAAAAAATTTTCAGGGCCGTAGTTAGGGTCCCAAATAGAGCATGACTCCATATCCTGCGTTAGACAAATCTATATATATATATATATATATATCGTCTTCAGTTGTTATTAAGTCCCGCCACTAGTTTTGGAATATTTTTCAATTATTTTGCAATGTTGTCAGATTTATAACCTTCTTCCTAACGTATCCAAGCAACATCTCGTAATTGTTCTAATTGTAAAACTTGATTGATACATGCGACATTCGAAAGTTTCAAAAATTTGTTAAAATCAACAATAAGCTACAAGCAAATCCTAAATATCAATCCTTATTATAGTTCTCATTTTCTAAAGAACCCCTAAAGGTTTTATATTTAAGGTTTAATCTGATCAATCCTAATTTTCAGCATCCTCTCCCCACTTTATTGCAATCAAAAACATTCGCAGACCCAATTGCTGTTGTTAAAAAATTGAAAAAAAGTTTGAATTTAAAAATTTAATATATTCAAAAAACATATACTTTTGCAACAAGAATTATACGTAGCTGCTTGTTTCTTCTCACGTGTGACAGTATCAGTACAGCTGACCGAGGTTTTTAATTATTTATTGTCAATTATTTAACGTTCACGTGCAGTTGTGAGTCGACTTTGAAGAAATTATCGAAACCAACGACAGCGTCGTATTTTAAATAAATTATTAGAAATGCGGTGTTAAATGCATTATTAAATACGCGTGCGAATACTTTATTCGAGACGACTCGGATTGTGTTTAAAAATATCATTATTACGGCATTCGGTGTGGTACTTATTTCATCGTACCAGAATTCTGTTTTGCAAATGTTTAAATTTTATTTGAATTATTACATTTTAAATACCACTTTGAAACGCATACAAATATTCCAAAATTTAAATTTAAATTTAATTTAAGTTTAAAATTTATGTCCATCCGTTCTTCAACTACGTTTATTTATATATTGCTAAATAATTGTAATTAATAATCGATTATTGTAATTAATAAAATCAGAATGGAAAGTACGTAAAAAACTAAAAATTTAAGTCAAATTTTAATTCATAAAAATAAAAACAAAAAGTATTAAACGGAAAATTTAAATCTCATATCTATATTCGATTTAAGCATTTAATACAACATTATATATATATATATATGGGTCTATGTCAAATTCCCTACTTTACAAAAATCCCTACCTAAATATACAATGACAGGTATACCTATAACTAGTATGAATATAGGTATACCTGTCATTGTATATATACATATATATATATATACTGTCTCTTAAAAAAGTAAAATTGCATTTTATTTTTTTACATATTTGGAAAACACTAATTTAGTATATCCATAAATGTAATATATCTCTGTCACACAGATTTAGTAGTATCTCTTTACTACATTGTGTAAATTAAAATCACAATTGTACCAAAATAATCAAGACAATATAAGGACAATGACATTCGTACTGCTAAACACTGTGATTCGTGTGTCTCATTTAAGACAGAAAGTAATTTATTTAAGATAACTACTGTCTTAATACGAGGCGCTTGCGCATCGTATCGAGACACTTGTATGTCTTGTTTGCGATACCGGTGTCTTAAATTAAGACGCTTCAGATATAATGTTCTTTTCAGTGTTTTCATCAATAAGAATGTGTTTTCATCAATATTACGATTCAAATGGCACATCAAAAACTTCTGTAAATAATCCTTCGGTACTTTTTGGACACAAACGTGTTCAATAAAACACTACAAAATGTATATATTTTTTTCAGTGGTCTTTCGTGATTTCTAATCGGACCGATACGATCATAATTCAAAAATGTTTTTTTTTCTGTTCCCTAATAGCGAATAATATTAATTGATATTAAATAATATTATAGGTGCATTCCTGTAATATTAGTGAATATTAATTAATATTACTGGTACATTAAAAACATGTTATATGTCCTCTGAAATAATGTTGTATAAATATTCTATTAATATGTTTGTGATATTGATATTGTCTACATTTTTTCTATAAAAAAAAAAATTGTTCGTACCCGTAATTCGAACCAATGTGCCTTGAAATCGCAGTTCGAAATACAACCACTAAGCCGCCACAATGACTTTATTTTTGATATCTATAGGGCAAAGTTTGTAAATAGAAAGTCCTTTATGGCTTTGGGGTAAATACTCGACTTACTAATTGAAGGGATGTAGATCGATTCTTAAGGAAAAGTTTTTTTTAATGTTATATATATAATGTTTACAAAATAATATTATTGGTATATTTTAGGTACATTATAGGCTATTAGGAATATATTATTAAAATATTTAAATGATATTTAAATAACGTTATATTAATATTAATAAAAATATACTAGAAATATTATTATATGCGGACATATAACTAGTTTTTAATGCTATATTAATATCAAATTATGGTTTTATTAGTATTTTAAATATATATTAATATTAAAACAATATTATAGGTACATTATAGGAATATTACACGCTATTAGGGTTCGTTTCAAAATAGCACTGCCATTTTTTATGTAACTTTTTCCGTTCACAATTGACAGTAACCATCGTCGAACTTTATATATGAGTTACTTTCGTGAATCCAAATATATATATATATGGCAACAGAAACAAACGTCGTTTTCCTTACCAAAGGCGTCGCGCGCGACCAACCCGGTGCCCAGCGGGTAAATGCTTTTACACCTGGACATCTTCCTGGAACTGTTCCGGGCACTGAGCTTCGGCGACTCGTCATTGTAGTACGAGATATTGTTTTTCGGCAACGGCCGCAGCCCGTTTTTGTCGAGCTCGTTCTGGATCGACTGGCTAACGTCACGGAGCGTCATCCGCCGGGCCTCGAACAAGTTCGGGGCGCCCTGTCCGGACCTGGTGGGCGGCGGGTTCGGTCGGGGGGACGAACCCGCCGACGACGCGGACATGTCCGGACTCGCGACCGACCTCGTCGGATCGCTGTACGGCGACTTCTCCGGACTCGGCGGCTCTACCCGGATCGTCTCGTCTTCGTACGCGCTCGAGCACCGGCTCTCCGGCGGCTGCGACAAAAAGAATATTCATTATTATTATTAGCATTATAATAATATTACGGGCTCTGTTCAAAATGATACGTTATTAGGAGAGAACGCGTTATCAGAAATTTACTTCATTATGTAGTAATTTTTGTAATTATCCATAATGTAATTTCAAGTATACTTGTTGAATGCATGTTTTGTTTTTATACGCAAATGTAAACAAATGCGGTGATCGTTCAAATTTATTAAAGGCTTGACAAAAATTACCATACACAGTTTACAAAAATATTGTCCAATGATTATTTATATTATTGTGCATTTTCCTATACGTTTATCATGTCTGGCAACATTTGTATGATTATTATGTTCAGTGTATTATTCGTTTGTTTCGACAGTAATTTTCTTATTCTGAAAGGTTAAAATTTACTTATTTTTGTAGTGACATATATATTGTAATTGTTTTGGTTGTAGTTTTCGGTGACAAGGTCAAAAGGAGCTTCACATGGAAATGTTAATGTTTACAAATATTGTCTTCTTTTATAATGAAATTTGAATAATAATGATATTTAATAGTGTTACATAAAATATTATTAGTAATTGGAATAAAACAAAATAGTTTAGATTATAATTAATGTATAAATAATATTCAAAATGTAAATGTAAATATAATTATATTGTTTAAATGCTACTCGCCAAATTTAATTTTATTTTATTGTTATTTCCAATTTTTTAATATATTAATATTATGATTAATCATATTAAAATAAAGCAAAACAAATGAAATGTTTACAACCTTTATAAAATTCAATTAATTTGTTTTCAATTTTTAAATTTCATTGTAATTTTCCTTTCAAAACGGGAAAAGAAGCGTGCGTGACCTGTCGGTAATATAAATTTTCCTCCCTAGGTGTGTAATATTCAATGCGATAATTTAAGTGCGTGCACTTCACAAAGTTACTATTCATATACAAATGCTTACTTTATATACAATTGCAATTATTTACAAAATAAACATTTGGTTATTTCACACAATGTAAATAAAAGTTTATAGCTTTTCACAAATACATAATTACAATGTTTATGATCTAAATTTAACGACCCAGACGTATAATAATATATTTTTAGTTTCATATATATAGATAATGTATCTTAAGTTTTATTTTAGAACAAATATTTACATTTGTTTAACGTAATATTTTAACATATTATATATATAATTCATTAATTGTACTTAAAGACAAAGACAAAATATAACTAAATACAAAAAGTATGTAATTTCCGGAAAAATACCAAAATTATTTCATAAATAAAAAGCGCGAACCAAATTTCGATTTTTTTTTTAAATATGCAATGAATTTTAACAAAGTACAAAAATTGTACAAGATCGGTATTCTGTGTATTTATAGTCGAAGCTGCTAATACTACTATGTAGTTATCTAATTAACAATCTTCTTCAATGTTATTATTCACACTTGCATGAAAAAGAATTACGTTTGATTTGTATGTAATTAAAATATAAAAATAGAAAACAATTTATATATGTTATTAAAATGAAAATATTTTTATCAAGCAATCATTAATAATTGATTGAATATTAGAAATGAGCGTGTTAGATTAAGTAATTATTTTATGTTTGATTTTTTTTATTATTAATTATAAATTAATTGTATAATGCAGTTATCAATTAATAATGAAAAGATAAAAAGTGCATAAATCTACACTTGGTAAACTGTAACTTAATTGCGTTTACTATATATATATATATATACATATATATACATGAGCTATAAAACAACCACGCTACTTAACTTTTATTTCAATTTTTTAATTTTATTACACCGTTGAAGTATTCTACGGTATAAATGCATTATATGAGTTAACTTTATATAAGGACATTACATTTAATTAAAATTTAAATATGCGTTATATTAATTTGTATTCATTACTAATTAATTTAATTCTTGACAAGCTAATTAACAAACTCTCAAAGTTTAAAGTAAAAATTTCAATTCTGATAATTGTAATTCACTTTATTTATATTATTATTATTCTCAAAATTGTTGATTTTAAAATTTTGTTGTAGCAAAATTCCTAATTTAAATTTTAGAACAGAATTCATAAAGTAATTCCATTATAAACTTTGCAATTAAATATTGTAATCGTTATTATTAATATACGATTTTTTATTAAAATTATTAAATATAATTAATATACCTTTTTTAATACACACAAATTATTTAAAAATAAATATTCAACAATTTTCTTGTTTGTATATGTGTTAATAGTGTTCCAGTTTTTAATACAAATATTCGGAAGCAAAATAGCATTTTGACTTAACTTTTGAATTTATGTGATTATAAGAAAAATTTACATTTACTGACGATGATATCTGTCCGATTTGATAATGATAAAGAAATACACGATTGCAGTCTATTTTCGACGGCTTGCCAACGGAAGCAACGCGTTTATTGATCATAAGGTCAAACACAGATTGGCCAGATCTTTACTTCCGGCAAAAAATTCCAATGCAAACAATACAAAAGTCTACTATGAATTCGTTTTCCTTACTTCTGAGAGGAAGTATACCATAATACTAATTCCGACGATAGATTTGCAGCAAAAAATTTGCAACGCTTCACTTTAATTAGAAGAAAAATACAATTTTTGAAAAGATTATTAATTACATATTTAAATTTAATTAATTAGTTTTTATTTAATTAATTTCAGACATATTTCATAAGTATCGAAAACAAACTGAAAAAATGATATATATATATATGATTATAATTATCATTTTATTTAATTTTTGAAAATTTTATTTAATAATTTTTATTTTTGTTTAATTCGATTATAATTCTATGATTATTACAAACTGATAAAACATCATCATTCATTAATTTGTGTAAACAAAAACATACAGTGTATCTCGTTTATTTTTATTTTATTATACTGATTATATTCAGTGGAAATAGTCTGTTTAACTGAAAATTATGCGTTTCAATGGAAATACGCGAAACTTCTATAACAAAATTGACAAAACTTTTATTTTGCCGAATTAATACTGTTTGTAAATAGATTGTAAGTTTTTTTGAAGGTCAAACTTTGCGTTAGGATTTAGATTGATAGTTAAATAATTATAAATTGACAAAATTAATAAACAGTCAGATCAAAGCAGAAAAATATTTAATTGTTGTAAAAAAACTAACAAAAAATAACAAATCAACAAAATAATCATAATATTTGTTCTCGACTTTAAATAAACATTCATTCGGTCAATCGCGACTAATACCATGTTGTAGAGAAATAAAAAATATGTATAACTAATTTAAATATAACAATAACAAGAACTTACAACATATTATGATAATAATTGTTGATAAATCTATAAATAAAAATTATTTGTGCAATTTTTTTTATTTCTGAAACAATTCATTAATCAATTCAATTCAATTACCATTTGTCTTACTTACAAATTACTTGCCAAATACAAACCTTATAAGCAATATTCATAGCAAAATAATTATCAGAATAATAAGAAATAGAATGTCAATTACATTTTTTCCTATCTTTGCTGTCTACCAACATTCAAAATATCATATAATAGAACTTTTAAGATCCAAATTTAATCCACAGTTTCACAAATGAAATTAAAAAATAACAACATAATTTAATTTCTTTATTAAATAAATATAAATCGATAATTTTAATATAAATCAATTTATATGAAGGTGCATATAACGTTTAATTCACGTTCATTCAAGTTTAAGACCAATTGTTTTCCAATAATATAACTATATATATATATATATATATATATGTACGTTATATAGCCTGATTTGAAACCAAACATTTTTGGTTATTTTGTCGCGTATAGCATTTGCTGCGTGAACACAGAATATCGTCTCTCAGTTCGCGCAACACTCCAGGACCGGCTTTTTCTAATCGTGCACAAAGTATAAAAACGGTTTTGCGTATGCAGGTCAAATTATTAGTCTAACTAATAATGTTACGATGAATGATGCATTATTTGCATAATAAATTTATCATTACTATTCCATAGTTAGTTTTTGTGTTAATTTTGGTGCCAAAAATCTGTTGCGCGACGAGAGAATGAATGTTTTATATTTATATATATAAATATATAAATATTATACAAATAAATCATAATTATAATAAATATATAAATATACTTTTAGGTATTTAGGGAAATCCATCTTTTAAAAATGAATCTTATCATAGACCATAGATCAGTTTATAATTTAAAATGTAGCAAAAAATCTTGCTGATTTATCAAATCGTTTAAATAACATCAATATAAATCAATACGACAAAAACTAAACCAAAACATATTCAGTTCCCATCGCTTCAAAAATAATTTGACCTTGAACCCCGTAAACCATAATCATAACAACATAGTCGTAACACAAATAACAATAAAGAAAACAAATCTTATATACAGTAACGGAATGCGACAATCGCGATCAATGAAATAGCACCTGTGCACAAATGTTTATAAAACTCGTTTAAATTTGGTATAAACATTTGCGTGCGCGTTTACGCGCGAGTCATGCACAAATGCGACTTTCTTCAAGAATGTCAGACGCAACACCGCGGTGACCGTCGCAACTTTACTTTCCGCGTACAATCTTTTCTCGCGGTTCGCGGAATTCTTCGAAAACAAAACAAAGCAAAACGAAACAAATCGTAAACGCTCAGGATTTTTTCGTCAAAATTCAATTTCAATTTAATTGCAAAAGCTAGAAGAAAATAGAGAGAAAAAAGACTTTTCTGGCGATTGATCGGACGTTCCGTTAAAAATAAATGCAAATAAGACTTTGTGTCAAAACATATTTATTGGCCGACGCGGTCGTGCCGCGTAAGTATAGTTTATCGAATATTATTGAATGAAGGCGTGCAAAGTATTACCGTGCACTTTTCTACTTGTTTCGTAGTTGCACACTCGATGTTATACGCTCGTATAAAATATTCAGACGGCTAAAATATGCGTCCATTTTTGTGTGTAAAGTTCATATTTATTTATATCACAGCAGAATGTTGTTTTCTATTTTTTTTCCCTGTTTTTCGTATTAATTTTTTTTCCCTTTTTATCGGGATTCGAAAGTCGATTCAAAAGTCGTTTTTTGTTGTTTTTTTCCTTTATTCCCGAAATTGCGACTCGAATCAGTAAATGGCGGTTACGAGTTTGTTTACGTCGTGTTGGTTTTTGTCATTGCGAGATGAAATCGAACTCGCGTTTCGCTTCAAGTTAGGCAATTAGAAACCCGCGAAGTTACGCTTTAACGACAGAAAGCGGACCTCCAACGGCGGCCTTTTTGTCGCGGTTTGTCAACCGACCGCGGAATCGAAATCCCGAGTCATTGTTCGTCTTGGAAAAGTTGACGATCGAAAATCGTCAACTCCGCCGCGCGGATCATTTTAATTGGCGTTGTTATTATTCCATTCGAATAGGCGAAATTTTAACCGGATTTGCGTTACGCAACCGCGGCGTTTCGAACGCGAGAAAATCGCGCAAAATATCGCGGTCGAGCGCAAGTCGCTTCTGAGTCGGAGAATTTACCGTTCGGTTTGCTGCGAAGATGAATAATGAAAATTGAAAATAAGAAACCGCGGTCTCAAGGACTGGTGCACTTGTGTACAATGTGCAATTATTATTGGACGCCTGAACTGTGTAAAGCAGCGTTTCGCATCGGCGCGGATTTTATTTTGACAAGATTTACGTACGAACTTAATTTTTTTAGCTATATTTTAACGTTTTCATTCGTTTTTGTTTGTTCCTTAATTTTTTATGTTATAATATTGTTATTTATATGACATTTTATGTTTTATTGTAATTTAATTTGTTGTTGTGAACATTTAGAAATTGTTGTGTTTGAAAAATTTAAATTATTGTTTTGGTTTTTCGATGTTTGTTTTGTTTTTGTTTTGAATTTTGGAACACTTTGGTGTTTTAAAAATTTAAATTATTGTTTCTGATTTTTTATTTTTGATTTTCGATTTGTTTTTGTTTTGAATTTTGGAACACTTAGGTATTTCAAAAATGTAAATTATTGTTTCGGTTCGTGGATTGGTTTGTATTTCAGTTCATGTTGTATTAAAGTAAATTTTTTAGAGTTATTATTTATATACCATTTTTATCCGTCTTAAATGATGTCATCATGGCAAATTCAACTCTCGGGTGTTTCAAAATATTGGAATACTTTTTAGCATGTTTCGAAACGTTAACAAATTTTTGTCTCTGTTTCTAATTTTGTAATTTTAATTATGTTTGCAATATTTTTGTAATTGGTTCTTAGATTTAGATTGATTTTTTAAAAGCATTCTAAAGTTTGCTCAAGTTAATAAAATTATTCCAATTTTCCTTTTATCCCATTTTCCTTTATCATCTGACATTTCAAAAACTTGAACAACTCGGTGTTACAAAAAAGGCTTTACAACAACAAAAAATTTCAACAGTGCATCAATAACAAATAAATGATATAAAACAGAAAATAATTTAATATACAAACATTATTTTTTCACTTAATCAATGTTACACATTTATTCAAATTCCCCACCGAAAAAAATCTTACAAATTTTACCATACCAGTTCATAAACATAGACAAAAACGCAAAGATAGTGGTTTCCATTTCCTTTAACACAGCCGTATGGTAATTTCTGTCAATCTTTTACAATCTTTTAAATACAATTTTTCGCATGTCGAGCGTTTACCCTACGTTCATAATTACCTAGCACGGTAAGCTTTGTAAGATCAATTTATTAACTTCACTTTCCCCGCTAGGCACCGATATCCAAACGCATCATCACAGGAAGATACGCAAGTTAACATCACTCGTCTATCTTCCCTCACGCCAACGCGCTAAACTCACCGACTCTCGCCCACAATTAAACCACGTTCCATTTCCCGTCAAAAACCGCCACCCATCGCCGGCATACGAACCCAAAACCCAAACCCACGCCTTACTCCCCAATTCCGCGGCGCCCGACCGGACTCGAACTTACGCGGACCGACTTTGTCCACGACCCGTCCGCTTCCTACGCGCCGGCAACTCGCAATCCGCGCTCGAAGTTTCGCGAGCATCACGACTCGCATTTGCATTGATTGATGTAAAAATAACGTAATGACACTGCAATTAAATGGCAAGCCAATTTGCGAATTTAAAATGCACGTACCTGCGGCGTCGAGGCCTCCGTCGGCGGCGGTCTTTCTTGGTCCATAATTCGGGACAACTAAAGTCAGCAATTAACCCGTTCCGGAAGACATTGAACAACTGGCGATGCGGAAGAGGGGGGGGAGGGGCAAAATTCGACAGGGATAAGGGGGGGGGGTGGCACTCTAGAAATTTGTCGTCGACGAGCGACCGAACGACCTCCGCGCGCTCTTAATAATACAAGAACGGCGCGGCTATAGACAGGGTCGACCTTGACAACTTTGTCCTTGCCGAAATGCGTGCACTCGATGACGACAACAACACGGCACACGACAAGACACGCGCCTAAAAAGCACACCAACACACGCGGCCAAACTCAGGAAGGCTCGAACAGGCACGTCACGCGCGGCATCTTATCGTCGGGTTTCGCGCGCAAACGCGTGACCTCATGTTGCATGGCACCTTGACCGCAAACGCCCGCTGGCGGGTTGTCGCGAGCTTGACCGATCGGGTCGTCACAATCGTCGCATCGCCGGTTACGATATCGCGACGAAGTCGCAGCGCGTCGCGCGGTGACACCCTCGGATGACCGGCCGGTCATCGGCGACCGCGGTCAAGCGGCGGGTTGTTACGCACGACAACGCGCCCTCTCCACGCAACCGATTCATATTTCGCGCACCGTATGCTTCGTGGGAATCTGGTTTCGGTATCGCGAGTTGGTTTGTGCACGATTGTTTCCGGTCCGGTTTGGTATTCGATTCGGTTGTTTCGGAACAGCAAGGACGGTTGATAGAGGTCAAAGGTTACGGGTTTGTTTCCGGCGTTGAAATGTATCGTTTTTCTGCAATTATACCAAAGGAATGTCGCACTTCTGTCACTATTGGCGGCGGGTTTTCAATTTCTTGTCTCGTCGGGTTTCCGTTTAACCTCAAAATTATCGTCACTGCGTCCTCAGTTCAACAAAGCGTTTCTGCGATTTCAAATTTCTCATTCGAGAAACGCCGCTTTGAGCAAGAATATTGACACTTCAAGGCTGACCCTGCGAACCCGGCACATTGACCACTTCACCCTCCGCTACTGAAGTTGGTCATTCCGCGTATGACCTTGGAGTCGGTCTTTCGCGGGTCGTTGAGGGCGACAGCGCGTTTGGTACCAACCGTGACCTTGACCGTCAAACCCGGTTTATCGTTCTTCCTTCTTTGTCCTTTCCATTTCGATCATTCTCTAGCTTTGGTACCATACAGCGTGACCTTTCAACTTCACGCGTCGATCAAAAAACGGTTCGCTGTTTTATCGTTCCCGTAACGGCTGTCACTTCGGTTTTTGCTTGACTGAACCCGGTTCATTCGACGAAGCTTCGCGGTCACTCGGAAACAATTGCGACCGACAACCGCGGAGTGTCTCTGTCAAAGTCACGGCGCGAACTGCGATTTTCCGGAAGCGGTGTTACAAATTTCAAAACACGCGGATACCACGCGCCAACTAGTGTGTGTCTGTGACGCGGTTCGCGCGTGTGTTAGTGTGCAGTCCTTAGTCGGCTTTCAGATCGCTATGGTTACTTAACAGACAACAGTCAATCTGGATGACACCCCCGCCAACTCGAGTTGAGTTTCACATTCAACGTTCATTAACTGACGCATCGTGGGCACTTTCTGCTCGACTTCGGGCAGCGAAAGGACGACGCGCGTGTCTTTCGCAGGAGCTCGCGTTTAATTTCGATAACGATAACAACAATAACAACAATAACAACGACAAAATAACAATAACAACAACAACAAAATAATAATAATAATGACAAAAAAAACAATAACAACGAAAACAAAATAACAACAATGAAAAAAAACAATAACAACAACGAATAAAAAACAATGACAACAATGACAATAACAACAACAAAAACAAAGAAAGTCAACAAAGTCTATTTATCGATGGCCATAATGTTTGATTTAAAAAAGAATTAAACGTTGAAGCAATAATCGACGTTAAGAAACGAAGTTAAAAAAGAAGCCGGATAATAACATTTATTGCATCAATCCAGTTTCGAATCGTGAATTATTAATCACGAAGTGTTTCTGAAATGGAAATGTGGTGATTTGTATGTAAACAATGATGCCAATTAAATGAAAATTTCACTGCAAAAATAATAATGACACGGACGTGTCTGATTTTAAGTTAACGGAGACATTGTGTGTCTTAATGCGAGAGGAAATGGCGCTGTCATTTGAATTTAAGACGCTTGTTTTCGTAATGTAGCTACGGTATCAGCATTATGCATTATTATTATTATTATTATTTTTTCAATCGTAATTAAGAACACAAGGAATACAAATTTATGCAATGCGAATTGCTTGATTAGCGGGTCAAAAACCGATGTGAAATCATCGAATGTTGTTTGTTATAATTATATATTTATTTAGACCTTGTAGTGTATGTATTTTTCATTTTTTTCATTTATTGAATTAATTTGCATGCAATTTTTGAAATGTATATGAGACAAATGTATATATCAAGCAAATTAAGGTGGCGTTTAAACAAGTGTAATTAAATAATAAAAATGGTAAAATTGAGAACATGATGAATAATAAACTTTTCAAGCTTTTTTTTTAACAATATTATGAAAATAAATTTATTGCCCGGGAATTATTTTTATTTATATTTACAACAAGTTTAAGTTCGCTACACGACCGCTGGATTATTGACCAATATTGACTTATGCACTGAAATAAATAATCCCGGAAATTTCACTGGACTTCATATTAAACATTGAATAAAAGAGCAAAAATGTAAACAAATGTATAAAATAGAATTAAAAAGTTGTAAAAGTTTGAAAAAATTACCATTTAAGTGACAAAAATAATAACATTTTCAAATGTTTATTTTTGTTTCTGTGCATTTATAGGATTATTTATTTCAGACTTTGTATCGTCCATATTCGATCACTGTGCAGTCACTAATAAATATCCAATATTGATCGTTTACGTGGATCAAAGTATATATATTTATATATAAATAAGTATATACAATAAGTGTAATATTTGTATACAAATTGTAAATCGGTCAATATAGGCCTCGTATGATTTTGTATAAGTATTTTTATTTTTGTAATTCAAATGCAATAATACAATAAAATATTGAAAAAAATTATCGAATTTGTTGCGATAGAATTTGATTTATTAAATTAAAATAATTTGCAATATCATTGCGCAGCTAACAATAATTGGATAAAAGGAATAGTTTATTCGAAGTTTTTGTATCCAATGTTAAATAACTTTTGGACTCATAACCTCAATTTGATTTAATTTGAAAAGTCAATTATTATTCTATTTTAAGGTATTTCTTTGGTACATCGACGATATTTGCCAACGATGGTACAAAATAATAATAAAAACAGTATGTTATTGGCGAAATATTATAAGCAAAATGGAGCTACATTCTTATTTAACTCATTCAACTTAACTCTAATTTAATTAATAACAATAAATTTACCTGAATATATGTTTCAGAAAGCATTTATACAAAAAACTGTAAGAAATTTTTTTTCTTGTAATTAATTGTGTTAACAAATCGAGTAAAAGAAAATTCTATAATTTCATATATATGTAATAGACTCACGGTAACTCATTAGTACGGTAACTCACGGACAAAACAAAATTTCAGTTAGAAATTACCGAACTTTTCAGTAAACATTGATGAATGTTTGTAAATAAATACCGAAAATTCTGCAATGTTTACATTAAAAGTTTGGTAATTTCTGACTGCAATTTTGTTTTGTCCGTCAGTTACTGTGTTTTTCATAATATTTACTGAACTTTCAGTAATTTTTAATGCAACATTTTTCTACGTGTATTTTGCCCTAATATTAAGTCGATCTTTCCATTTTAGTGCAACGATCTTGGAGTTTTATTACAATATAATGAATTTACTTGTTCGTTAGTTATAATTATTCTTTATCTTTAGCATTAAATTGTTAACGATATTGCTTAACCAGTTTTTAAATTGCTGAGAAAAACATTTGAGTCATCGTATTTCGTTAAATAAAATTAACACTTTTTCGGACATCGAACTCATGGGTGAGCTTTGTTTGAAATTGAAATGCAAAAGTGGGGGAAAGTTTCCCGAATGAGTGATAAAATGGGTCGTGCACTCTGAGAAAAAAAGACGTATAGTAATTAAATAAAATCAGTAGTAATCTACTGAAATGTTTAGTTAAACTAGCATCATAACTGCCACTCCAATTAAATGAACTGAGAGATTCAGTTTTGGTTAAAGTAACTATAATTTTAAGTTGTAATGCGGCCAAAACTGACATTTTAAACTGAAACAATTGAAATATTCAGTAAAATTAACTGAATTTGTTAATTCAAGTGTCATAATTGGCTGCCATGTTTTATCAAAATATCTTAAATTTTCAGTTGGACAAACTGAGTTTTATCCGTTATGGTATACTTTACTGAAAACTCAGTTAAATTTACTGAATATACTGTTTTTTTTTTATTATAGTACACTTAACTCTCGCTTTTTGCAACACCGCTTAGTGCAAAATCCCTTTTAGTGCAGTAAAATAATTCCTATTATCGCATCAGATTTCCGGATACACGCAGAAAAATGTTGCATTAAAAATTACTGAAAGTTCAGTAAATATTTTTCAAAACACTGTAACTCACGGACAAAACAAAATTTCCGTTAGAAATTACCGAAATTTTCAGAAAATATTGATGAATGTTTGTAAATATATACTGAAATTTCATGAATGTTTACATTGAAAAAGCGAATGTCGAGTGTATTAAACATTAAATATAATTAAGTCATTTCAATAAATATCACTATATATATATATCGTAACACTACTTTTCACTACAGATGAATTTGTGTATTTATCTATAGATAAAATAAAAACAACTAATAATTATAAAAATATAATATTAATAAATAAAATATACAAAAATAAACACATAAATAAATAAATAATTGTATCCCTTACGACTAGCATCTTTCAAATGCATATCAACTGTTATTTTAAAAGATAAACAATATAAATATATAATAAACACAATAAATAAACACAATCAATACATAAACAAATTTTGAACCATCTATTTTTATAAATATAATTTAATCAGTAATATTTCTTCGTAAAGGTTTACCTTTCTTTTTGTACATCTGCTTGAGTGTATGCGATTTTGAATAAGTTCTAATAGTTGACGCTGAACCTGAATCTGAAAATGCAGTAAGATAAACAATATACGAACAAAATCTACCCCAGAAACACAAAAATTACTGGAACTCCAGAAAAATTATTAATATTTTGTTAATATAATTTTAAACAGTTTCTAAATAAATTATGAGGTTCTTTAAATTAAGTTTCTTTAATGTATATTTTTTCACACAAATATCATTTTTTAATCTTTTTTGACCTTTTCCAATGGTACGTACAAAAAATGCAAGCAACAACTTTTATATATTTATATGTATTTATTAATTATTCAGTGCTCAATAATGGCGCTATTTTAAACCGTGGTATTTGCAGGTCGTAACTATATAGCGTGGAAAAATATAATATTTATAAATAAATATTTAACTTCTTTTTTATTAATACTTATAAATTATATAAATTATAATAAAAATTGCATGGTTTTATGAATGCAAAGCAAACAATATATATATATATATATATATCGCTATACGCAAAACGATTACAAGGTACGTAACAATATTATTATTAAACAATATATACACGGAGAAAAATTATATATGAAAACTTGCTACTTATAATTCGAGCTTGGACTTTTAAGCGCAAAACCGTGGAATTTACTATGTTTAGCAGTAATATTTTCAGATAAAGCAGTAAATTTCTACGTAAAAAACGTAAATTTTTCTGTTAATAAGACCAAATTTTATGATTTGTCGCTTAAAAATCCAAGATCGTATTATAAATAGTAATTTTTCATGTTTGATTTTTCTCAGTGTATATATATAAATATTAATATAATATATTGGTTGATCCGGAAGACTTTTATAGTTACATGATTAGTTACAATAGGTTACTCTATAAAAAAGGAAAAAATTTACACACTTTTAGGTAGTTATTGTTAAACATTGTTATAATAAAATTTCGCCAGTGTTTACACTCTTAGTAATAATCTTTTTGATATAAAATTATAATCTTTTGAAATATTCAAATATTTTACATCTACTATTGTTACACTGAGAAAAAAATGTTTAACAATTTACTATATAATGTAGTAAAATTGGCAATGCACATAATAATATATTCAAGTTTATGTAGAAAATTTTAATATATAATATAGTACTTTTTTGGTGTTTTCACGTATCGTCCATTTTTCATATATTAAATAGTAAATTGTTAAATTTTTTTTTCTCAGTGTAGGTGGTAACATAGACAAGTAATTAAAATATATGTATTTGAACATATTATAAATATATTTATACATATTTAAAATACACAAATTGGCAAAATAACTGTTTTAACATCAGTAATATATTATGTTAGTTCAGTAATTATCTGTGTAAATAACATGATTTTTTTGTATCATATGGCTC